>JAAAKE020095533.1:0-19624 GCA_010014785.2 Anisolabis maritima | reverse complement strand
ATTTTCCACTTTTTTTGCCTATTGGTTTAGACCCAACGTTCATCAGGATATTAACATGTTTAAGGAGAAATGTTTTACAATATTTCTCTTAATTGTATTGTATTATCCCATTTTCGGAACCCTACAGAGGCAAGGAAAGAAGGATTGGGATGTCTTATCCATTCAAGTCGGTTGCTGTGACACCCCCGTTCTATGGAAGGGATGTAAAGAAGGATTTCTTCTCAATGATGCACTCTTCGCAAGTAGGCTACATTCCGGAACATCTTCCCTAGTATATATAAGGTTGGAAAGAAAGGTGGAATTAGATATAGGATAGTTAACTAGCTAGAGATGAATACAGGGGAGGAGTTAGAGACAGAAAATCAAGTAACTTCACAGAATGCCGATACATGGCTAGGGATCGACTGGTGTGTGTTTTCGCACGAAAGCACTTAGGAAAAACGGGGATTTCGGTAGGTGGGCATATACGGTTCAAATAAAATGAAAGATTATCTTTGAAATATATTAACCGTTATTCCCAGTAAAATTTTTTGGGTCTAATTTAGTGATGTACTCAAGGAAAACTCGTTGCCATGGTAACAAAATATAAATATTTCTAATTCCTATGATAGAAATATTTATTATAAATATTATTTATATCTAATTCCTATGTTTGAAAACCTTTATTTATAATATATTAATTTAAAAATGTTATTTTATAATATTTATTAATAAGTATATAACTTTTCTAATATAATTGTATTTTTGTTTATTTTTATATTTATACTCAAATGTAAAATACAGTACAGTACAGTGTTCAAGTGCCTTGGGACTGGGCAACTCCTCATTCCTAGAGCCTTTCGTGGCCACAGGTTTGGAAAGGGTGCTGCTTTATCCGAAGATGCTTCAGAAACCCACAGCTAACGAGGGGCCAATAGATCACTAGGTCTCCTGCCTACCATTCTGCCAGCCAGGAGTAATCAAATTTCAATGAGCGTTTTTGAAAATAATTGTCTAAAAGGCCTTTGTAAAAAAACAATCGAAGCATATGTATGCGTATCTTTTAGTAATGGGATTAACCGAATATTTTTTTTTTTAATTTCAACAGTCGGAGTGAAATGGGAATTAAAGAGATATGATCAATCCCATAAACATAAATTTAAAAAATTTTCTTTTAGTACCCAAAGTAATCATTTTAGAAGAGTATCCTTAAGTTAATCTAGATGTCTTCTCGAAAGTAGGAAACAATTCCTCTCTACACCTTTCCTTTCCTAAATGAGAACTTTTTAGCCTTCTTGTATTACCTAAAATTTCCAAGCGTAAAAAATTTTTCGTTGACAAAAAAAAAAAACAATTAAAAAAAGAAAAGTGTGGAATTTTTTAACCTAGTAATTTTCTGGTTCAGATAATTTGTCAAAATATTTTAAATTCGGATAAAAAATTAATAATTTTAAATGAATTAACTATATATATATGGGCTTTTTGGGGATTCAGAAAATCTTATCCCCACTCTTTAAAAGGCAAAAAATGTCCCCTCGAAGGAGAAGAGAAAGCTTCACTTCTTTCCTGCCACTCTCTACTTTTCTGGAATTCCAAGAGCGGCCTCATTATATATTATATTATATAAATAATATGTATCATATTTTTCTTTGGTAAAAAAAAAAAGAGATTTTTTTCAGATCCCATGAAAGAACAGAGGCACGTATAAAAAAGAAAGTTGATTTTATAGGGCTAAAGAAAAAAACTTTGTTTTTAAAGCCCTAAAAGGTATTTGAAAGTAAAGTTTATTATTAGTCTTGAATGTTGAATAATTAATAAATGAACTTGGAACATGAACTCTTAACTTTCGTCAAGTTAATGAAACCGAACGACAGTTTTATTTTTTTTTAAGATGGAATTGAAATCTTATTCTCACCCTTCCCAATCCCATACTTTCTTCTATACTTTTTTTTTTAAGGGACAGGAAGACGAAATTAAATTATTTTTAACCCAAATCACAAATACGAGGATAACTCTCCCAATACAATTTAGAATTAACATATTATCTGATCTCAGTTTCTTGATAAAGTAAGATGAGAAATTATTATTTTTTTGAATATTCTGGGGGAATAGAATACAAATTTCAAATCCAGAAAAAGAAGAAATCCACCCTCAAAATAGTAATGATGAATCTTTTAAATAAAGTTGGCTAAATGGAGTTGGTTAATATTAATAATTAATTTCAAATTATTTTTTTTTTTTTTATTTTAAATTTTGAAAATATAATATAAAGGAAGGTAAATTTTGGATAAAGTTTTCACTGATAATGTGTCTGAAAAATGTGTTTGTAGAGCTTCTATATATATATTCGAAATTCTCCCGCCTCTTTTGTTTTTTCAAAACTACACGTCAGATTCCATTGAAGAGAACTGATCTGAAAGGAAAATTTTTAAGATTTGTCAAAAATTATAAGATGGTTTTGGGGGAAACTCTTGTATAAGAAACTTTTTAAATTGCCCTGGTCCCTAGCAGAGAAGTAGAGGTCTCCCTTCAAGTTCTAACTGTTCCCGTCCAAGGCAATTAAAATTTATAAATAAAATATATTATATGTATAATAAAAATTATTTAAATGATATTGGATATCAATTCATTTAAATGCCTAAAAAGACAAAAAAATCTATTTAAATTATTAAATTTTCATTTTCAATGAAATTTTACTTTTAAAATGAAAAACAAACTACTATGAAGTTCCATAAGTTCCATTTTAAAATGGTTATATTTGAAGATTATGGACACATTAAGATATTATTAAGATTCTTTTTACATCCAAATTCTTTTTAAAAAACTTTTGTTGGGGATATTGAATATGCGGAAAGAAACGGGAACCAACGACTGAGTAAAAAGAAAGGAGAAAAGAAAGTCATTCTTTGAAATAATTAGAATATCAGGGGTGGCCTCACCAAATAGATTATGGATGAAATTTGAATTGATAACATGTATCTAAATAATAAAAAATTCCAATATAAAAATTCATGTGTCATTTAATGAAATTAAAGTCTAACAATAGCTTCCCACAAATAATTGCAGGCCAATCTAAAAAAATCTTCCCCTGTATTTTAAATCATATAGTATTAAAGATAAATAAGCCTGTAGCCCTGAACTAAGCGAAGAGGAACAACCACTAAGATTAATGAAGTTAAGCAAGGCCAATCACTATTGAACCTCGGATCGGTGGCTCAATTGCCGGAGGGCATCGATAAATGAATATTTCTTATCATATATATTTATATTTATATTTGTAAAGTCTAATGGACATCGGAGCCGAAAAGTATTAAATAAATTAAAAAAAAAAAAAGGTAAATAAAATTTCATTTTTGTCCCATCTTACTTTAATCACATGAAAGTTGTTATACTAACTAAGTATAATATGTCTATTTCTGGCCAATGACTAAAAAATTTTAAAAAATTAAAAAATTTTGTTGCATTGTAAAAATTAAATTTTACTAATCATCTTTATGTAACTCCAAAAAATTTTATTTCATTCCTCCATATAAGAGCTGAGTAAAAAATACATCACAAAATATTAATTGATTAAGTCATCTTCTACAAGAGATGAATTGGTTTTTCTAAAGTGCTCGTTTAATTTCTTTCGCAAATATATTAAGAGATTTTTTTCCAATTCGAATAAACAATATATAGAGAGAAGTATAAATTTATTTATATAAGTCAGAAAAAAAAATTTAAGAAGGACATAAATTTTTCAGACAATCCCCTCTGGTAACATTTTAACTAGAACTCTTAATTTATTCGTTTTGATAGATTAAAAAAACCTTCCTTATGTTACAAGATGTTTGTTTATATGCATACATAATTAGACCCGGAGACGTTTTGTTTGAATTTAATTTTAATTAATAACGGGTGTTTAATAAAAAAATAGAAACCTACACATTTCGATTTGAATACATTTGCATTAAATAAATAATAAAGATGAAATGTTTTTTTTTTTTTTTGGTGAGTTGGCGTTTAATAGTGAAATTAATTTATTATAATTAATTTTGAAGGTATAGCAATAAAGAAAATTAATTTAAAAAAAAAAAAATTTTTAGAAATGCCAATTTTAATTTAGTTTAAAAATTAACTATTTAAATTTAAAAAAGTGAGATGAATGATTTACTATTAAATTATATTTTAAAGAGAGGTTGACATAGGCGTGCTGGAGTCATGGAACTCTAAAGTTTTAAAGGAGTTATTAAAAGAATAATTGAAATTATAATTATTAAATGGTAAATTGAAGAGGGGGGGGGGGTGGCATAAAAATTACCAGTTATTAGCTTGAGATATATAGAAAATTAGTAAAATAAATTGAAATAAATATTAATTAATTAATCAATAATTTAACCAGATAGTGGGTCTAAACAGATCGCGAAACTTCCTCTTAATTCATTTCTTATGTGTATGAAATGCTTAGTGCCGTTTAAGAAGAGAATTTATAAAAAAATTTCTTGTTGATTTTCAAAGGTTGGCACCCTGCTTACCTAGTCTTAACTTATGTTTGCGATTTTATGAAAGTAGCGTGTGCAGGAGTTTTGAGTTTTAAGAGAAACCTGTTTATGTTTATATAATTGGTTATGGATTGTAATATTTATGTAGTTTGGTTTATGAAATCGCTATAAATATAAATCACTATTCAAATTATTAGGCTATTATAGCTATATATAATGAAAACAAAATGGGTATTGAGTTTTCAAATTTTGTTTTTGAACTATTATGGATAAGTGAAAATTGCTGATAACACTATAACTGCTTTTTTGTTTTCAGGGAATGTGAAACGTATACCCCCCCCCCCCTCCCTCCCTCTCTCCACCTCCTGAATCCAGTGGTATCAAAAGTTGGTCAAATTGAGATATTTATGTTTGAATTAAAAGATGAAATTTCAGAAAGATTCTATTCGCTCATTCTTGGACACAGACGGACAGATGGAGAGACATTTTAAAAACATTGAATCTTGTAAATAATAAAGAGCCTAATTCGAAGTCAACTGTAAAGCTCTTGAATTTGGTATGATCATTCTTCCTTTCTAAGGAAGGAGACGGTTGGTAATAAATTATCATTCGCTTGGAGACATCCTTAAATTAGATTTAAAATTATATTTATTAGTCGAAATGGAAAAATTTTTAATTGGACTAAAAAAAAATCGATTATTTCCTCTTGGGTTAAAAATCTCAACAACTATTAAATATAATTTCAGACCCTTAAATCTGATTATCAAGCATTGAATCGAGCTGGTCATTTTTTACCTGATTAAATAAAATACAAAAAAAAAAATATATAATAAAAATATATATATAGTCTATTTAGGAGAGCAACCACTCGGCGGTGACTTGACAGCCCTTGATCAGTGGCATTTGGGCCATTGAAAAGGGAAAAGGGTCCCTCAACGCCGAATTAAGTGTTTCATTAAGTTTTATCATTTTCAACTGCCGCAGGTGGAAAAGAAGACAATAGCGAAGAAAAGACAGCCCCATGAATTATTAGTGTTTTATTTCATTAGATTAGACTCATCTCTTTCTCTCTTTCCATTGTGTATTTGTTGTCTTCTCAATGCCATTATTTCTCTCTCTACTCTTTTTAGATAAATTGGATTATCCGAGAAAAAAGTGAATTCGAAAAGAATATTATTAAATGGACCACCCGGAATTAATTTATTCTTCTGAGAGTAAATAATATATTATTTATTTTTTACCACTTATTATAAATATAATGTTATTTAAATTAAAAAGCAAATGAATAATTTTAGGAAATGAAAAAAATATATTTATATGACTTTTCAGTGACTAAAGTTAATCCATCTTACTGACATTTGGTACCTGAGACTAGCCCTCAACATCAGCACCAAGGGGCAGGGCGTTGGGATCTATAACATCCTAAAAATAAATACCCTTTAGAGCAGTGGTTTCCCAAATTATTTTGGCCATGACCTAAGCATCTCTAAAAACCAGATGTCCTTCCACCTGTGACATGTAAATCTAATTAATTAAAAAGTGAACTCGTATTCGCGAGGAAAAAAACCTAAGAGTCCATTAACTTGGTCACAGTTCAACTCATTCTCGAATTGCTCTCATGTTGCGAACCAAGACTGTATAGGAAAGTATAGTAATCGAAATGTTTAGTTTTTTTGCTCGAAAAAAAGGAAGTTTTGACTATTTTTATGTAAAGGACCTGCTTTGAGAGAAAATTTTACATATAAGATTTTGAACAAGAACCCAAAGTCACAAAAACTTTTAGTAACAATCGACCCATCCGTGATATTTTATTTGAAGTTTAAACTTGAAAAATTAAAATATCTTTTTAACAACTTAAGCAAAATAATAGACATGGACAATATTTTTCTATTCATCATTTGGACCTTTTGTTTGAAAATATTTTTTATCTTTTATCATTAACTACGAGCCAAATTAGAAAAGGTATTAATAATGCAGTTTGATTTTTCTTGCTTGAGTGTCAAATGAAGTACCACTTCGGTTGAATCGAAAGTTGTATCGGAAAGTCTTTTGACATTCTCTTACCTAACCGAATATTTTTTTTTTTTTAATATATTTTATATTAATTATTTATTTTATTTCCTAATAAAAATCTTTCTAAATTACAGTATATATATTTTTATTAATATTGTTAAGGTGATGATATCACAGTCACGAAGTATACATAATATAATAAGCCAAATATTTTCAAAGTAGATAATTTTATTAAAAATACATAGGGGGAGATATCTCTCAATCAGCAAGCTCTATCTTCCCTCAGGAGTGTGGGTGTGTGTGTGTGTGTGTGTGAGCCAACTCTTTGGTTTCAGTTTCGGGAAATTAGTAATCGCGTTGCTATACATCGAAGTGAGTTGATAAGCAACGAAACCCTTTGGAGGACCCAAGAGAGGGTTTTCAAATATTTACGTCACTCTCTCTCTCTCTCTCTCTCCCACTCTCTATAGGGGATATCAAGTTGATATTTTGACAAGAGCGTCAAAGGAAAATTCATTCGGGAAGGGATGAATTTAATTTAATGTAAATTATTAATTAGAATTTGATTAAAACTTGCACGAGATAGAGGTCCTAGTAAAGTAATTTTTTTTTTTATTTGAAATATTTTCAAAGATAAATTTTAATTAAATATAGATTTTTAAATAATGTCAGTTTTATTTCAATTTACGAGACATTATAGACTAAATTTTACCCACACTCTCTCTCTCTTTGTATCTACGTCAATATTTGTAAAAAAAAAAAAAAAAAAAAAAAAAAAAGATTATCAATATTAAACAATTTTCTATATAAATCACTTTAAAAAATATATTTAATTCTGAAGAATGTGTAAATTTGTTTATTAAATTAATTCTCAATAATATATAGGTAATATTCTAAATTAAATTTGCTCTAAATCGCTTATTTAAAAATATTGTTATGACGACTTTGTTGATTATTTTCCCAAAATATAAATTTAATAAATTTAAATATCTCAATTTGATAAAGTTGTGATAAAAATATGGATAGAAAAAAATGGCTAATAATATTTTATTTCTTTTATGATGAGTTTCTTCAAAGTGTTTGATTTCATTAAAGTGGCATTTAATAATGGATTAATTTAATTAATATGTTTCCTTAAATATTTTTTTTTATATTAACGTTATATAAAAAAATTATTATATAATATTAGGCTAGAATTAGAACCTGACCAATTAGTTTTATTAACAATTATTAAAAAAGTTCCGAACCTGCAAAAAAGAAAATGCTGCTAGGATTTCCTGGCAGGAAGAAGGAATCCAATCAGATCAGGATGCCATTTTATGAAAAAAATAGATATAAACGAAATTTACAGCCACCTCAGTATCCAAACTAAAACTGAATTCTTTTCTGCCCTTTGACCAGTTTTATCTCCCTTAAAGCTTGAGAATTTGTTCCTCAAAATTACATTTATAATTCCAAAGCGTAAAAAAAAAAAAAAAAAAAAAAAAAACAAATATATAGAGATTTAAAAACTTTTATTATTAATATAATATTTTTAATTTGAAAGATTTGGAATTGAATAAAATTTTAGAATATGTGATGAATATTACCTTGTTCATTTAAGATTTCGATCGTATATCTATTCCATTCGGCCTGCCGGCGTCCCCTCGACTGACCAAGGCGGTGGCGGCGGTGGCGATGGCGGTGGAGGGGTGGCGGTCACTGGAGGGGAAAGAAGCCAGAAATTTTATTCAACAATTAAAAGAGAAGATTCACTCCCTGCGCATGGTCTAGCAAGAAGCACAGAAATTTTCAAATAAGTATTTAGTAAAACTATAAGAAGAGTAAGTTGATATTTTTATTATTAAAAAAAAAGGCCAAATAATTGTTATATTTTAGCAATAAAAATTATTTATTATATATATTAATTGCTTTAAAACTGCAATAATTAATTTGTAGGTTTCTTTTGTTCTGGAAATAAAAAATTGTTTACTTAAGAGAATTAAAATTAAATGAAATTATCATATCATCGTAATCCTTTCATTTAATAGAATAAAAAATAAATCTGCGAAAACTGTAAGCTTTGAGACAACAATACACCTATAACTGGAGAAAGCATCCCAAAGACCAATGGTTCTCAAGCTTTTGATCACTACTGACCACTAAAAAATCTTTTGCAACCCACCTACTTCTATTCAAATACTTATTACCATTAGATCATCAATTATATTTATGAATCTATCCCTATTTATTATTCTCTGATGCGTATGTTTATATCTAAATAAAACCCTGTCCCTTGGTGCAGAGGTAGAGCTTTCGCCTCACATACCAAAGGTCAATGGTTCGCTTCCCGCCCTGAGTGACAAAAATTTATTTCTATTATATTGGCTACCAAATAAATAGTCGGAGTCTAAATGGCCTCAGGTGCCGAAAGACTTAAAAAAAAATCTAAATAAAAATTTCTAAATTGGAAAAAATCCTGAGTTCATCTCAGGAGATTTAAAGATCCGACCCAAACGATCAAAACCCTTTATTATACTTTAATAATAGTAAATAACAATTTATTATTTATTTAATTGCTTTGTCCCTTGGTGCAGAAGTAGAGATCTCGCTTTATGTGCCAAAGGTCAGTGGCTCGTTTGCCGTCCTGAGCAACAAAAATTTATTTATATTGGCTACCAATTAATATAAATAAATACAGTCAGATTCTAAATAGCCTCAGATGCCGAAACCCTTTAAAAAACAATACAAACTGATTAAATAGTTACAATAACAAAAATAACTTTTTTAAAAATATTTAAAAAATTTATTTTAAGTATAAAAAATTGTTTTGAATTTTGAATTATTAAAAATGTCTATCCCCTGTCTAAATAATTACTTTACGAATTAGACCTCCCTATGGAAATGAAAACAAATTTGCGTGATATGAAAAAAAAAATTATCTATTGTCCAAACAATTAATATTTTTCTATTTACTGTTTATCTTCCTTTTAATGCAAAATTACCAGGCAAACATATTTATTTTGCCTCGAATCCATTTAATATAAAGCATAGGACAATAGGAGAGGCTCTATTGTGTAATAAATGAACAAAATTCTCTAATTCGATTAAAGATTATATGTAAAGCTTCCTACGTGCCCTCTACAAAGGGACAAAATTAACTTGTTCCTTTCAAACACCTGTACACGAATATTTCCGTGAACATCCTTGGAATTCCAGGGAGAGAATACTCTTTTAGCAGTCGATTAATGCAGGGGGTGGAGCTCACTTGATAAGGTTTAGAGTAGAAAAGGAAAAGAGTGCCTATTACCTATACTTAGTATTTAATGGAAATCAAGTTGGGGGGAAAACTGTGTGTGAGCAAGGAGACCCATTTATTTAGAAGTTAGGAAAGAGATGATTTAATTTAATAAATGTTTAATTTAAAATTTTTTAAATTGTATAGGCCAGAGATTATTTGCCAAATTTATTCCTTTTATGTAAAATTTCACTCATAGATTTTTCATAGTTAAAATGACATATACTCCTAGATAATATTAATTGGAATTTAAAAAATTTTTCAAAAGACAAATTTTACAATGCATACTTATTTATAATGAAATTTTTTAAATTAGAATAAATTTTGGTTGGTTAAGTATTATATAAAGAATTATTTAGGTTTCTATTTTTTTTTTATATATATATAAAAGGACACCTAGTATTACTTTGTTCTGAGGCGTGGTGAAATCAAAAAATTTGGATTCGATATCTTAAATGGTTTTTAAGATATTCACGAGGAAACTGCCCCATCTTTTATTAAAAATTTAAACTAGTTTCTGTGGGCGAGTCTTTGTTCATACAATGGACCATTGTAATGTTTTGCTTTCTTATAGACTTTCTTGTTCGGCGACGAGTCCCCCCCTCTTGATTTTATAGGGACATATCTAAGAGAGGGAGAAGAGGCAAGTCCCATTAACCCCCCCCCCCCCTCCCCCATCCCAAATGGCCAAGTTTATACCATTTCACAGCATTTTTTCTCTGCAAGGGAGAGGCAGAATAAATTTTTGTATTCACTTAATCTTGTGATTTGTATGTCTGTCTTTACCCAGAACTCAGATCTTTGGATCTATTTTTTCACTGGCCCTTCAAATGAAAACTTATTTTATATGGATGGTTTACTCGTCGATATATTCGGATGGGACCCAAAATAGATTTAAAAAACGGATTAAAAGTTCTATTCCTATTTCCTATATCGTATATACTTTTATACACATTTTAATAAATGTTCTCTGGATAAATAATAAAAATGAAATAAAAATTAATAAAGACCTCTGACTACATCAGCTTTTTCTAAATTTTTATTAAGATTGTTTTATTTAAAGATATTGGAAACAAATACATTTTTCAAAAATAATTTATTATTCAAAATTAGTTAAATAATATATCACTATTAAAGATTATCAATTTGTTCGGTTCCTTCAACTCCAAGAATTGACAAATTTTAATTTATAGTTTTTTTTTTATAAAATAAATTTTTCAATTATTTTCAAAAAGTTTCTTCTTCTCCTAAGAACTGTTCAAGACTGTTCGATAGATTTATTAATTGTCTTGTTCCGTCTCCTCCATTTTGGGCAAGTTGGAAATTTACTGGCTCCGAATAAAGAACATAAATAAAAGCAATCTAAATAGATTTCCTGCTAGTGTTGTCTTTAATGGGCGTTCATTCTTTTCCTCTTTGAAGAAAACAAATTGTTCCCTGAAAATATTCCCAATTCTGTCTGTCTGTCTGTCGTGTTTTTGTTGCGATTTGTGTAGCCGATAAGTGGTTTGTTTTCCTTTTCTTGTTGAGACACAGACACGTGGTATTTATACTATCTTGTCTTAGAGATCAAAATAGAGAGAGAGGGAAGTTTAATTCATCTAATATAAATTACGACTGCATGTTGAAATTAAGTCAAATTCTCTTAAAAATTACAGGATGGGGGAGGATCCTAAAAAGAACAATCTCACGGAAGATGGATGGAATGAGATGATGAGGAAATGAAAAAGTAAAAGGGTAGAATTTTTACTTGTTGAGTTAAAGTTATAATTAAAATGACATCCATAAATACCTATCTATTAAAAATTACATTTTAATGTAATTTATAATTCGAATATGAGAGAATATCATATTTTTGTTTATATAATTAAAAAATTGAGAAAACTAAAAAATAATTTTGAAACCACTAATTTGTAATTTTCCAAATAAAAATATAAAATATGGAAATATAAAAAATATTATAGAGGAAAAGTTAAAAAAAATCAAATTGCTTCTTCTTAATTTTAATAAATATAAATCATAAGGGATTATGCCTCAATTGTCGAATTAACAAAAGTATCTCAAATTCTTGATACAAACAAAATCGTGCTGATGAAGACTGAAAAAATTTGTTGAAACGTTATATGCAAAAATATATTTGGGGTTTTGTTCTTTAGTTTCTTTCCGTTCCATTAATTCATATCATAAACATTTTATTTAATCATTAAAATCAGCGAAAGAGGAAAATTTCTCTAACAACAACTAAGAAAAGAAAGAATTGATTTTCTTTAGAACTTTTTCCTTTATTTTATTTCTAGTACAAGGCACTGCTAGCAACAGACTTAATGCCTCACACTCAATCAAAGAAATGAGATAATGAGGCCCTTGGGATAATAAAATCCCCAATTCTTATTTGTTTTATAATTTTTAATTAATTAAAAAAAATCTTTTGAGGTTTAGAAACAATTCAATTAAAAAGGAAGGAATTTCCAACTATTTGAAACCGTCAGACGTATGCGCAGCGCAGAGTGATAGTCAAAAACAAAATAATGCTCATGGGTGTGATTGTTACTAACTGTTTAAGATTGTTTTATTTAAAGATTTTGGAAACAAATACATTTTTCAAAAATTTTTCTTGGAACAAACCAATTAGAATCCATTTGATTTAAATTTTTATTGTTATGACAACGGAATCAAATTCACTTGGCTTTTAAGATTATAAATGACCTTGTTCCTTGGTATATATATAGTTAGAGGCCTTGTTTCACGTACCAAAGATCAGTGGTTTGCTTCCCGTTCTGAGCGATAAAAATTATATTGACTACCAATTAATTTAAAAAAATAAGGAAGGAGTTTAAATGGCCACAGATGCCGAAAAAGATTTTTTAAAAATTAAAAAAAAAAAGATTATCTATATTGACATATCTATATCAACAAAAGATGAGGGGGGGGGGGGGGGCAACTTATGTAGACTATGCTCTAACTTTTCTATTCTCACAAAAAAATCTTTGATAAAAAAAAATTAAAATACATTTTTTATTAACTTTAAACAAGAAACCTTTATATTTTTATTTAATGAAGAAACAAACACTCTACAAGAGAGAAAATAAACCATCTCGCCGCACTAATCAAATAAATAAATGAATCCTTATTTATATCGATGCAAAGGGGTCCTTAATTTGAAATGTTCACTTGACAGTCATTGGAGGTTGGAAATTTATTGGTTTCGATTGACTTTTGACACGAAAAAATTCTTTAATCAGAATTTATTAATCCCAAACTAAATAAATATATTCATTTCTAACAATTTATATAAATTACGAGTGGTGAGAGTGACCTTTTTCAATGAACTCCTCAGCTGTGAATCTCAATTCAAATAGAGCTTTATTAAAATCATAAAATACTGACGAACCAATTTATTTGATTATGTTATGAATAGAAATGATTTAAAAAAGGAATTAAGAGAGTGAAAGATATTATTCATTAAAGTGAAAGAGTAGGGGGAGGATTGGCCATAAAATTTAGGTTCAGATTTTATTATATAAAAAATTTGCCTTGAGGAGGAAGTTGATAGCTAAATTTATGTTATCATGTCTCATTTTTTTTTAATGACTTATTTACGTTTCAAATCATAAAATATTATATATACTAAAGGAAAAAAAAATGAATAGAGTATTATTTAAAAAGTTTATTAAGTACAAGGATTTCATTATATTTCCTAGTAAAAAGATATTCCTAATTAAATATCATTTGTTTAATTTATAGATAAAGTGATTAATTAAAATCCTAAATCCATTGGAACTTAATATTATTTAGGGATGAATGTTTTATGTAGGAAGGCAATTAGTTAAGTAGATTAAAGCTGGAAATTCGTGTACAAATTCAGCTGTGTGTCTACTTTTGGGGTAATAATAATCATCTCTTCTCAATAAGAGATACTGGGGATCAATTTATGATATTTAAGAACTCATTCACAAATCAGACTTTAAAGGATAAGAGCAATGTGTAAGCTTTAATAAGTGATATACGTTGGCGTCAATCGAAAAGGCTCTTATAAAACGTTTCTTCTTTTAGAACCAGCGTTGATATTTATATATAAACAAAACATGAGTTGTAAATGCCCCCCCCCCTCCGTGCCCGAGAGGTTGTTAAAAATATTGATGATATTGTTAATATTGATAACTTTCTAATCCTAAGGGCGGGTTCGGATCCCAAGCAGTTCGATGGAAATTTATTTGAACCAATTGGATCCCAATTGATGTAAATAAATATGCCTGGATCATTTCGTTGTATCTTAAATAAATAAATTCGACATATTTTAATTTCTATGTGGTCTCAGATGGCTAAAAAAAAAGTGATGGGTTTGGGTTACTAAAATCATCCGAAATATATATAAAAAATTATTATTACTTTCTCTTCTATATATATATATATAATGAGAATGTATTGTGATCGCAAAAAAATGGAGATCAAGATTTCAATGGAAATGCACTTTTTGAGATTCCCTAAGTCTAAAAAAATGGGATTAGGTCTTGCTCTCTCTCTCTCTCTCTGTGTGTGTGTGTGTGTGTGTGTGTGTATGTATATGTGTGGACAAGATTTTTCAAAAACGAAAAGAAGCTCGAAGTTGAAATTTTAGATACCCTCGCCGGTTGCGCCTCGAGGCTTTTGAAAAAAATCCAAAGCGTACTAGTACTTTACTGATCTACTTTTTTACTATTTTTTTTCCATTTCTTAAACGGTTTGAATAACATTCATAAAACAATTATTTATTTGATCTTTGAAATGTATTAAACATTATCCCACCCCCTCCCCTGCAAAAAAAATTGTTTGGTGTTTTACTTTACTCACGTACGTTTCGTTTAGTTTTTTTTTTTTCTTTTTTTTGTGATTTGTGACTGGCGGATAAAATCTGGTGTGATAACCAAACTAGTATAACTTTTTTGACGCATTAAAACTACAGCAAAAGGATTTATCTAAGTAGGCCATCTTAAAAAATTATTTGAAGAACATTTCTCCGAAAATAAATTAAACCGATGGGCTAATTACAGTTGATCAGCAACAGTAGCAAGAGATAATCCATATTCAATATTCATTTCTCTCACTATAGAAAGATGAAGTGTAGATAGATAGATGCATACTGTATTTATAAGCTGATGTAATTTTGTTTACTGTTCACTGCTTGTCGAGGGCGTTATCAAAATATTCCAGAGAATCCAGTTTGATATCAGATAGTGTATGTATAAATGAATTTTTATGATAGATACAGAAAATAATCTATTCATTATGAAAAGAGAGGGAGGGGTTAATATGAATGGAAATGGAATGAAAAAACTTTTATTAATTTATAAATAAAAATTAATTAGAATGTATTTTAAAAAATGGAAATCAATAAAATAATTAATACATGATACTAACGGGATCATATGATTTTTAGAAGTTTTCTCTTAAGAAAATACATATATAATATAATTAGTCCGATCAAGCAAGCAGGTATTTAAAAATAAAAGAATTTTTCTGAAAATTATTGCCCTGACTATTAGCTCAAAGGAAGAGGTCTTGCTTTTTGATCCAAAGTTCAGTGATTCGCTTTCCGTCCCAAACGATAAAATTTATTTGCTACCATTTGGTTTAAATAAATCCGGACAGTCCTTAGATGCCGAAAAAAAAAAATTATAAAACGTACGAGATGGTTGAATAATACTTGACTAGCCAGAGAAGTCAGTCTAAAAAAATAGTAAACTACTCCTGCTTTTATAGCTATATTAAATAGTCAAAGTTTAGATAGATTATTTAGTTCTTTTTTTAAGTCTTCGGCATATATGGCCATTTAGACTCGGTTCATATTTATTTAAATCAATTGGGATTCAATATAATTGAAATAAATTTTTTTCGCTTTCTTCTTACAACACTTGAGTCAGAGATTATGCTATATAAACAATTGTTTTTATCACACATGCTAAAAAAAATGTTCCAAAAGAAGAAAGAAGAAAATATTGAGAATTTTATACAATAAAAACAAGATTTTATAAATTTTCCAGTCATCCCATCCATCGTCTTATTTCAAAAATTTTACTTTAGACACATTGAAGAAAAAAATACAACAGAATCAGGATTCAGATTTTTAAACTTTTCTTTTCATTGGAGTCCACTCTCTTTATTTAGCCAAAGTATGTATTTTCATGGTGATCCATGTTAAATTATGATAAGGAGATGTCATGTTTGAGGAGTGTAAATTACTTATTAAGAAAAATCTATCATTCATCATCTTTCTTAAAGTTACTTTCATAACAACTCTCTTTTTTAGTAGAGTTAGTTTCCTAAGATTCAATATGGTAAGATGGTAGTATTTGCTTTCATTAATTAAGTTTATTTAATCGTCTCGGATTAATACTGATCTCCTGTGTCGAAAATCAGATTCTTTTATTAAAATAATTAAAATGTAAAGTCATATCAGTCATTAATTGGAATTTATTTTTATCATTATTAAAAATAAGTGTCCTGACTCTTGGAGTAGTAATAAGAGTTGTTTCAAAATCTAAGGGTCACCTTTAGTGATTAAATTAATTTGGAAATAATTTAAAAATTTAGATGGATAATAGTTAACGTCAAATAAATTATTATGATTTTTAATATCCTCTAATTCCGAAAGACAAAAAAAACACTATTTCTATTTTCCTTTAATTGCATTAACTATTTTATTATTTATATATTTCCCAAGCGCAGCATGGTTTCCAAAGAGGGATATTAAAAAAGCATTAAGATATATTTATTAGAAATATTTTCTCAAATACTCATAAATAAAATAAAAATTATAAACTGATTTTATGTCCTATAAAAAATAAGTTAATATTCATTATTTTATTTACAATTTTTTTATGAAGCAATTTCATTTCCCTCTGTTTTCTCAACTTTTGTGACCTCTTTATTTCCGATTAATCTGTTTACATGTCTAAAAACAATCGCTTTTAATGCATCTTAGATTGTATCAATCAAAATTTATAGCAATTTTTCTTATTAAAACAACCAAGTGAATGTTAGTGGCGTAATCATGGTATTATTTGTTGAAAATTTGGTATTTCATTTAATGGAATTAAAAAGAAAAGGTTATAGACAATTTTTGTCTCGCAATAGTATGTAGAAAAGAGTGATAATTTCTATTTTGGATCAAAATTTTCAAAATGAGTATGTCTGAATGAGCCAGAGGGGCTGGCCGAATAGAAGAACGACAACCGTCACGATCTTTGTTGTCAAGCAAGGACAAACAGTGCTGAACCTCGGATAGACAAGAGTAATGAACGTCAGCTGGTAGCCATCGGTATTGATTTTTATAATGATATACAAAGTTAGTGTGAAGTCCAGATGGCCTTAGCAGTCGAGTAACTATAAATAAATAAATAAAATAAAAGACTAAAAAATACACAATCTAAATACTTGAAAAATTTGATTAAATAATTAATAAATGGATCCATAGAGTATTTGTAGTGATTATTATTATAGGAATCATGAAAAAAAAAACGAGATTTGGCGGTCGATTTTATTCTAACATTTAAATTGATTTTTTTTAATTAAAATTTTATACTTATACACTTATAAAAGACAGGCTTCATGAATATTGGTGTTATTGGTAGAGGGGCTCTGGTGTAAGTGGATAGGACGTCTTTTGCCCCAGAATGACTGGAGATCCTGGACTTAGGCCTCAAGAGGCTTCTTCCTGACAGCACTATAAAAATAATCTAAATTTTTTTCCATCATTTTGACCTGGAGGATAGGCTACTATTGGTGGGTTGAAATCTTGCTCTGAGGATTGCCTATACCCCAGGCAAAGCAGTTTTTACAATAAAAGAAATAACAATAAATTCCAAAAATAGTAAAAATAATTTAATCTTAAGAATTAATATTAGAAAAGCAAAGAAGCACAGTGATTGTTAATTTTGAATTAGAGTGATCTTCGAGAAATAGCAAGTGGTTAAGGGCAGAGATCTTTTCTCAGGGAGCCAAGAAAAAAAATTTTATATTTTTTATTTATGAGACCCTTGTCAGAAATTAATGTTGTTCTCATTTCAAGATGAAAATTTCATACAATATGTTTGAAGAAGATGACATAATCTAATATATGGGAGAAACTAAAATTTCATTCGAAAGGTGACACCTTACATGCCATCGAGACGCAAACTAGAAGGGTGAAACTCCCTGATAAGAGGCGATTTCATCTAATGTTAATGGCCAATAGGGTTTTGTTTATGGAGCCGTGTAAGGGATAGTCGGTCAGCCGAGATAGCAGAAGCTCCTGGCCCAACTCCAGGGGCGCTAATTATATCGAATTAAACACAATCATCTCTGATAGAACCTTGTTTGAAAACTACAAACTATTTCAAACAAGCCCATATCATTAGAAATTTCTTTAAGTCTTGGAATTATATAAAAATTACGTGATAGGTAATTAGAAAAACTTCACGTATAGGGTACAATCAAAGAAACCCGAAACGAAAAAAAGAATTTCCATTAACTATCATTTCATTTCTAAAAGAGATCCGATGCTCTCTATTTCCCTTTCAAAGAAAAGAATAACTTCATTCGAATAAATAGAGAAGTAAAAAAAGAAATTAATTTCAAGATTCCTTTTTAATAGTATTTTCCTTTGAATTGATTAAGTTGAGAAAAGTATGATTCAAAAAATTTGTGTAACGCGGGGTGGAACAAAAAGAAGAAAGAAGTAGAAGAGGCAGGTGTAAAAGCAAGCAGACAAACAATTCAATTCGCCGGATTATATTTTCAAGCCGAGCTGTAGAGTAGAGTCAAACAAATTAGAAGTTGAAAGGAAACGAATGGGATTTAGATTCGATCCCCCACCTCCATTCTTTTTATTAAGAGAGCTCTGATTTAACTACTTTCCTCCCACCTTCTCTTTTTGCCTTCAATCTTGAAAAGAACGACATCATCACATCAAAATGAGTGACTAACAACTCATCGTCTTCGTCATCTTCTTTTCCTCTTTACTTCTCTCTTCTCTTTTTAGCCGAGGGAAAATTTGATGGAGTGGAATCGAAGAAATTACGAGTTAAATGGAAACTCTTTATCTCATCTCTATTAAATTTTAAATAAATAATTTTTAGCTATCATTTTCACCATAAGAACTATTGATTCGATTTTTATTTGAATAACTGAAGTTCCTAAACTTTTTTGTTTGATATTTCTTTCCACCCTAAATCAGAACCAATTTATTTAATAGTTATTTAATTTTAATATTTGTTTATTTAAACTAAAAAATAATCATGTATTTCAAATTCATAATATATTAATAAAAAGTATTAAAAGTATAAATTTTGATAATAGTGCTGGTGCTTATAATCAATATAAAAGATCTCAATCTCTTTTTGATAAGAACCACTATTATAAACTAAATTCTAAGAATTTTTTATTCTATAATTTGCTCGGTGCAGAGGTAGAGGTCTCGCCTCAAGTGCCAAAGGTCAGTGGTTCGCTTCCCGTCCTGAGCGACAAAAATTTATATTATATTGGCCTTCATTAAAATAAATAAATAGGACGGTGCTTAAATGGTCTCAGATGCCAAAAAAAATCCTATACTTTATTAAATGGATCCCAAATCTTGTTACAAGTGCCACACCGATTTTCCGGTACCCTTGTTCCAGAGCCTTGCCGGATTAACCGTTTTGCCCGACCATCCGATTTCACCTTAATAATAATTCATCAACAGCGCCTAATCCACTAATTATATACATACCATATCTCTAAACCACCAGGGATTGCTGGAAACTTAGACAAACATTAAGTAAGTGAATGAATGAAATGAAATTAATATATGAATGATTAAGTAAACAAAAGAATTAATTAAATGTAATAATTTTTCACGTAACAAGTACTGATTCATCAG
>JAAAKE020095511.1:0-19626 GCA_010014785.2 Anisolabis maritima | reverse complement strand
TGGCATCATAGGTCTTTCTTTCATTTGCCCAAAAAACCATGAAATTAAGGTTAAAATTATGGGAATGTATATGTGTTAGTATGTAAATGTGCGTAGCATTTCGTTTTGTTTATATTTCATGCTGTTCTTAGGGCTTGAATTTTGGAACTTAACAAAAATATTTGCATAATGATGTATATTTTCTATTAAAATTTAATCTATTAAAATTTAACCGGATCTATGATGTTGATATTGGACATTTTTTTATATAATTTCCTATATAAAATATACTCAGATATTATCATTATATATTATTTAAATGCTCAAAGGATTAACATTTTGAAAATCTTGTTTTAATCTTTGATATTACTACCATACCCAGGATAATATCGTAATAAACAATCGCACAAAAAACAGCAATTTTGCTATTAAATGCATTTATTGCTGGTAACTTGTGCTAGATTAATTCATTTTTTGTTAGAATTTTTCTCATATCCCTAAGATTAATTTGTATTAGAAATGAAACAATTTTTATTATATTTATAGGCGATTAACATGCTCGTGATCTTATCACCTTCGAAACCATTTCTCCTCATTTATCCTTCTTTTGTGCTTCTATAATTCTCCCATCCTAATCCACCTCCTGGAAAACTTTTTTGATATTATCTACCCAACTCATCTCAGGTCCCTCTTATCTTTTTTCCACATTAATTACATTAGATAAAATATATGTCTGTAATTGTTTGTTCTTTAACAAAAGATATTAAATTGCTCAAAATAATGAATAGAATATTTTGATATAATTGAAAGTTTATATATCCATTTAAATATAGTTTTTGAGATATTCTTATAATGCATTTCAATTAAAATGCTACTTCAGAGTCGATCGTTATCAAAAGTTGATGTTAATTGAAAACCCCAAAAATTTTGTTTCACTCTTTTCTACAGATTCAAAAATAGACAAATTTGATAGATCATTTTTTTGGATTCAGAGACCCAGAATTCGTTGAAATTTCTTCTTAAAAACAAATATACTATCTATAATTGTCAAGCTAACAACGAAATATATTTCCTGCAATAATCGTATTTATTTATTATTTTTTTTCATTCCTTTAAAAAATATACCCAGACCAAAGTCCTATATAGAAAAATAAAATTATATTAATGCACAATTAACGGCAATTTTGCTATTAATATGCATTTATTGCTGGTAGCTTGTGCTAGATTAATTCATTTTTTGTTAGAATTTTTCTTATATACTGGGATTAATTTTAATTTGTATTAGAAATGAAACACTAACATTTTATGAATATAGACGAAAACCATCTTTTCTACGTCCCTGGTCAGGAGCTCGTCCCTTGTGTCCTAACACTCAGGGGGAAGGTGTGACAATAATAGATTATGATTTTTCATCTCCGTTTTACTTCTTACAGCTAGTTAGCATAGTAGGCCACATTGAAGTTGGGTCAAAATTTTAAATTCGTATTTATCAAGAATATAAGGCCCTTCGAAAAGGAATTTTCAAAAAACGGATTCATGAGTGGGGTGTTTAAAATTATTTAAGTTTAATAAGAATTTCAGAACATTCTGTTAGAATTTGATCAGATTGTCATTTTAATAATATTTTCGCTATTATTTCCATTATTTTTATATATTAACTAATATATTTAAAGGATGAGTTCTTGCTAGCGGGGAGATATTGAATATTGTTGGGGTGTTTTTGCCTCTGTCAAGAATAGGAAATAAACTTTTTAGACATGTTTAAACAAAAAATACGAGTTTAGTACTTTTAACTAATGTTTTGTAGTTTTAATGAATTTCTTTGATTTTTATATCTATATTTTAGGAATTCATTTAAAAAAATGTGCACATAATCATAGATGGCATTGTTGCTATACTAATGCAATATTTTGCTGGTAACTTGTGCTAAATTAATTCATTTTTTGTTAGAATTTTTTTTAACCATTAAGATTAATTTGTATTGGAAATGAAACACTTGTACATATTTTGTCATTTTGGATTAATCAGCATGCAAAAAATCTAAGAATTTAAGAATAAAATAATATAGTAATAATAGGCTTTTAGATTTTAACAAAAAAAAAAATTAAAAATATTTTGTTAGTATATTTTTGCTGGTGGATCAAACGGCTTATTACAACTCCTTTTCACCAAATTTTCCAATAAATTTAGACCAAAACAGATCGTGAGATTTGAGAGTTTAATTAATATAGATGTAGCCCCCCCCCCCCCCCTGGCTGCCACCTCCTGTCCTGATTCAATCCTGTTTCAAAATTCATTGGATTATATTAGTACATTTATATTTATTAGAAATCGGTTTACTAAAGGGTGATGTAAAGTCTACTTTTCCTTCTCAGGAGCAAAAAGTACTAAATTTATATTTTTTTGAATACTTTAAATACTTAAAAACTTATTTCACGTACTAACACTTAGGATTTTTTTATTAGATAATACTATGCAACAAAAATTTTGCCTAACTTTATTGTTATTTTCTACCGATTTCGAACTCAAATATTGAAGGTCACAGTCAAACATCAAAAGTTTTCTTTTGCAACCAGGAAAGAGATTTTTTGAAAATTAGGTATTTATGTTGATGTATGTAAAATCAATTTAAATAAGTGAAATTTTCTAGAAAAAATTCCCAAATTGCTGCACATTAAACGGCAATTATGTAATATAAATGCATAATTTGCTGGTAGCTTGTGCTAAATTAATTCATTTTTTGTTAGAATTTTTCTTTTATATTAAAGATTAATTTGTATTTGAAATGAAACAATTTTACTTTCCTAGACTTACAAAATATGTCTTTTTGCTTTTTCTTTTCCCCTTCCCCTCCTCCCAATCTCATTAAGTCAAGCTAGGTGACGAGCATGCCCTTTTTCTCATTCAGAAGAAAATAATCTAATTTAAATTTTAAAATAATATAATTAGACTTCAACTTTGTTTTATTTAAATAAATTCTTATATTACCAAATTTGCTAGGATATCTCATATAGAAAATGAAAAAATACAACACTACAACATTCATTAAAAGAGTTCTTTTGAGTTTTTACAGAAACATTCTATCATCGACTAAAATATTTATTAGATTAGATGATAAATATAAATAAAGCAGACGACTTATTTTTGAACTGTATTATTTAAACGGAAGCGAAAAATGCCAACTCCCCCTCTTTGGATCTCATTCAATAACTTTTCAATAAAATAAATTTCTTATTTATATTTCTTCCATTCTTTCTATATTCCAATTTCACTTAAACATTTATTTCCTAAAATTATTAATGCAACAATATTATTTTTTTAAAGAGAGCGGATTTTTTAACTTCAATTGAAAAATAATTTTTCGAAATTTGACAAGTTTTCAAGGTTCTTCTATTTTTCATTAGAAAAAAACGACCCATGCGGAAAATAATGCGAGGAGACCGTGACTTTTAAACTAAAGGAAAACCATAGTTATTTGGAAACAAATAAAACGGCCTTTCACATGGCCCATGATACCATTGAAACCAAAATGCACATGTGCATTTTTTTAAGCATAGATTTTACATTTTGGACATGCCCATTATGATTTCAACTTAAGAAAAACCGGAATATTATTTATTAATGATAAATAAAGCTTCATTTACATTCTTAACTTTAAATTGATTTAAATATTAATAAAAATTAATAAAGTGTTTTTTTTTAAAATACATTTTTTTTTAGGAATGGGAAATTAAAGAATCCGGAATCCTGGCGTTAGGAGCAATAGCTGAAGGCTGTATGGCTGGAATGATTCCTCATCTTTCCGAGCTCATCCCCTATTTAATCAACTGCCTCTCGGACAAAAAAGCATTGGTGCGCGCCATCACCTGCTGGACCCTCTCAAGATACAGCCACTGGGTAGTTTCGCAGCCCCATGACAGTTACCTGAAACCTTTAATGACTGAACTTCTTAAACGAGTATTAGATGGAAACAAACGTGTTCAGGAAGCCGCTTGTTCGGCATTCGCCACGCTCGAAGAGGAGGCATGCACAGAACTTGTGCCATATCTTGGATATATTCTCGAGACACTTGTTTTCGCTTTTAGCAAATATCAACATAAGAATTTATTAATACTCTATGATGCTATTGGGACTTTGGCTGATTCTGTTGGTCACCATTTAAATAAACCTGATTATATTAATCTCTTAATGCCACCATTGATTCAAAAATGGAATATCCTTAAGGATGAAGATAAAGACTTATTCCCCTTACTTGAGGTAGTTATCAATTGAAATTAATTAGATCCATATATATATTTTATTTTTTATTTCTCTATTTTATTTTTTTAAGTGTCTTTCAAGTGTAGCAACAGCTTTGCAATCGGGTTTTCTTCCATATTGCGAACCAGTTTATCGCCGTTGTGTTTCTTTAGTTGAACAAACACTAAATCAACATATAGTGAGTTTTCGAAATATTTTTTTTTATCTCTATATAAGACGCAGATATTTTTTTATGAAGGAAAACTGACAGAACTGATCAGGTTCCATATTCTTATATTTGGGATAAAGATAACAATATATACCGACACTAAGATATTTTGACAGACCAATGCATTTATCTACAAATACATTATTAGTGGTTAGAATATACAAATTAATTTTCTAGAGGAAAGGAGAAGCAAAATATTTACCCTTGTATTTTTCATTTCTAATTTTTTCTTAATCTACAATTTTTTGTTTGACTTTTTTAACCTCCTCTGTTTTTTCCTTTATAATGTTCAGTTTTTCATGGGGCGAAAAACACTACTCTAATAAGTTTTTTCCTAACAAACATTTTTCTGAGAAATATATTCAAAAAGTAACTGCTTCTTAAATCTATGAAAATACGTTACACTGATTTATTGCGAAATATATATATTAATTAAATATATTTTTTTAAGGCTAACACACAAAATCCTGAACAATTCGAAGCACCGGATAAGGATTTTATGATTGTAGCACTCGATTTACTTTCTGGATTAGCCGAAGGCTTAGATGGGCATATTGAAAAATTAGTGATGGAGAGTAACATGATGCAATTGCTTTATCAGTGTATGCAAGACCCGATGCCCGAAGTTCGTCAGAGTTCCTTTGCTCTTCTAGGGGATTTGACAAAAGCTTGCTTTCAACATGTTCTACCTTGCATTTGTGAGATATTTTATTAATACTTATTTTTTAAGAATACATTTCAACTATAAATTACTCAATTTTATTAACATATATATATATATATATATTTTTAACTCTAGAAATAAAATGCATAATTTCAAAATAATTAATAAAAAAGGGAAATATGTAATAAATTAACTGAATTATTTTGCTAATTAAAAAATAATCTAGTCCCTTATAAAATTGAATCGATATCAGGCATATAATGTGAAAACATCGTGTACTCGATTCCCAGAGTGACAATTTTTTTTTTGCCTTCAAAATAAATAATAATGATGATCTTTTATCATTAATTCCATCTAGGCGACGCGAATTATTACCAATCAAACACATTCATCTCGCAAAATATTTTTCATTTAAATGATATATTGACTGTTTTACAGTCGTTTGAAAACCACCAACTATTTCAAAAAAGCTCAGCGGTATTAATATTTATATTTTGTCCAAAATCTATGCATTTTTAAATCAAAAGATTCTCATCGAGAGTTTTGGGGTCAAACCCTACTCTTTTAAACTTAAAAATAATTTAATAAAAACAATAAATAGAAAAAAAATTGCCAACAAGGCCAATTTTTACTTTCTCTTATCTATATTTGAAATATATATAAAGAAAGAGTATTGTGATAGCAAAAAAAATCGATGTCGATATTTCAGAGAGATTTGAGATCCCCTGAGTCTAAACAAATGAGTCTTAAAATCGTCTCTCTCTGTGTGTGAACAAGATTTCTCAAAAACGAAAAAACCTTTGAAGCTGAAACTTTATTATATATTTATATTATATTAAGCTAGATACCCATGTCGTTTGAACCTCGAAGCTTTTCAATAAAATTGGTCAATGGGTACTAGTACTTACTTTTTTAGTTTTTTCGATTTTCTCCAAACTAGCTCTAACCATTTTGATTAAAATTCGTATATCAATTTTTTTTTATTAGAGAATCTTTGAAATGTATTTACCCCCCAATTATTTTGAGCCCACACACTTGTATTTGGGTATTTGGGTATTTTGCTATTTTCTCTTAAATAATTCTAACGATTTTGATTAAATTGGCTGTACATTGATCTATTAAGAGAATACTTAGAGAACGGCTAGCCCGACGCAAAAAATCTGGTTTGACAGCACAACACTCTGCTTTCTTTATCTTAGGTAAGAAAAAGTTGTGAGTTGTTTTCATACCAGATTTTTTATAAATTTTATGTTTATATAAATTGAAAAACTGACGTTTGAAATCTCATAATTTCTCATTTATTCATCTATAAAATTCCTATATTCTTTCATATTTTATATTTAAATAAATATATTCATAATTTTTTAATTTCTTTATTGATTTTTTTATTTTTAGCTGATTTTTTGCCTATTTTAGGGCAAAATCTCAATCCTGAGTTTATTTCAGTTTGCAATAATGCTACATGGGCAATTGGAGAGATTTCAATAAAATTAGGTAAGGAAATTTTTATTTATTTAGTGTCTCTTTTTTAGTCATTCAATTATTTTTATAAAGATAGTTAAATTTAAAAATTTTCATTTTATAATTTTTTTTTAAATTTTTTTTTACGAAAACAGGTCAAGATACTCGGCCATACATACCTCTAGTCCTCGAACAATTAATTCTTATAATTAATAGAGCAAATACACCTAAGACTCTACTTGAAAACACAGGTATGTCTTTTGAAAAAAAAAATAAATCTTTTTATTACACTAGTCACTTCGGTTCATTTTTTTAAGTTGTCTTATTTGTTGGATTTAACTTTTGATTATTCGTTATTGTTTAAAATTTTGTAAATTCTTTAAAACTAATCAATTATTTTTTCATATATAATTTCATTTATATTTAACCAAGTGGGATTGTTTATTTATTAAACTTTTTTTTAATATTTATTTTTGGATTATTCTAAATTTTTATTACTCTAGTTCTTTTAAAAATTTCACATTTAGTTTCTCTACATATTCATTTCACACACATTTCATTATTTATCAGAACAAGTTTTTTTTAAATAAATTCCTGGGCCCTATCTTGTTTTTTTTTTTTAAATTTTCTCAATCCATCTTCTAATAACAATAAATTAATAAATATTTTATAATTTTAATTTTTTTTCTATTTCAGTATATTAAATACTTAAAACATTTATAATTAAAAAAAAAAATTGTCTATTTAGTTTTTTATGAAATTGACCCTTAAGAATTTGAAAAAATCACATAAAGGAGAGAGAAATTTTAATTTTTTCCCTTATAAATTAAATTCATTTTACAACAGTCTTTTTCATTTTCTTTCAATTATAAAAAATTTTCCACTTTTTTGATTTAAATGAATATTAGTCCCTAAAGCCTTCCTTTAAAGTGAGTGTGTTAGAGCCAACCTAGTTGCTGGTCCCCTCACTAGAATGAAATTCCTTACTGACTTTATAAATATGGGCTAAATAAGTTTGATGGAGTTTGATGGAGTCGTCAGGTGTCAAGGCTTTGGTACGGGTCATGCATATCCCCGAATAGGTTGAATATTTTGGAGTTTGACCCCAGGGAGGCCCAAGGCCTGATCCTACCAATCAATTTATCTCCCAAAACTTATTGATTACATATTTTATTTTTTAGTGATAAACAACTCCTTTATGTGGAGGGGTTAATTTATTGGCATTTTTTCCATTTCTTTCACAAGATTATTTTAAGTAGCATAAACACAGAATAAGAAATATATTATACTGTTTTATTTATTCTTTTCTTTTTTTTAATTTATCCAAATTTTTTTTTATTTTAAAAGGGTTTATTTTAAGTTAGGTCCAATTATCAACTAATCCACTATAACATTATTTATTTTTTGTAGTTTTAAGCCACTCCTTTATCGTAGATGCTGCTGCATTTATCGTGTAGTAACTAATAACTAGCCTTCGTTTAATATCTCTACATCGGATTATTTTATCGTATAATTTAATTTCTTATTCTGGTTTTATGCATGTTTGATTTGGATTTCAGTTTAATTTCATCTAATTAATATTTAGCTCTTCATTTATGTATTTATAAATTTATAAATCCCATTTATTTATTTATTTTTTTTTTTAATTAGACAAAGCAAGCGACGTTCTGTTTTTAAAATTGAACAATCTTTTTTTTTTAATATTTTTTTTCTAGGGCGAATTAAAAAGTTATTTCGTAATTAACGGTTTTCTTCAAATTGCTCTAAATTATTCTGATTAAGTTACTGATTGTTTTTTTTTATGTGTTCTGTTTTTGATTGGTTGTTTTTGCCCGCCCGCTTGCTCTAGCCATTACTATTGGCCGGCTAGGTTTTGTGTGCCCTCATGACGTCGCACCGCGTTTACATCAGTTTGTGCGCCAGTGGTGTGTAACCCCTTTACTTTATTATTATTTTTTTATATTTTCAATATTATTACCATTTTTTCGTAATTGTCAATTTTTTATTCTATTTGGTTGAAGTTTAGAATCGCCCCCAAGGAATATGTAGACAGATTGGATTGTAGAAAGACACAGTAGAGTACGTAATTCGGTCTCCGGGTGTTAGAAATATGATCTAGTTAAAAATATTTTAGATGGAAAAAATACAACTCTTAAATGAAACAATAAGTTGATCCGGTTCGGTTTGCTTAGATAGATTTAGAGTTAAAAACTGAATCGAACCGAGCCAAAACAGCTTATTTCAAGACCACTGTACGTACGCCTCTCGATGCCATTAGGCAAGGTGTAGATATCATACATTTCGCATTGTTAAATGGCATTCAGTGGCATAGTAAATGCACCTTTATAGCGTTTTATTTTTTTTAACTAATAGTTTTTAAATGCCTCAGGTGAATACAGGTTTTCTCCCAACCGAAGATCGTATTTACAAAGCTGAATGTTGTGAGCATGGCTTTACACAAACCTCTCTATCAATATATGATCGTGAGGTCGATTCTAAACTCAAACCCTATATTTTTCTAAACTCGAATTTATTATGATTATTTTATTTTACCTTTTTTCTCTACACTTCCTCCCATTTTTTTAAATCTTTTGCTATGTTAGCAAACAGCATATTTTTTATTTATGTATTATTTATTTATTTATTTTCTTTTTTATATTTATAATCACCTTTTTATTAATATTAATCTCATTTTTTCGCACACACCTTTTTTAGTGTTTTTTTCTAATTCAATATTTATATTTTTTGTTAACATAGCAATTTTTTTAACTTTTATTATTATTATTATTATTATTATTAGTAGATTGCATTTAGATTTTATTTCATTTCCTGGGAGGAAGCTTTTATGCTCTTGTTTATTTTATTTCACAAGGCTTTTACTCTTAATAACTTAAAATTGGGAAAAGAACTTAGTTTTTGTTATTATAATTTCCAAAAGAAACCCATATACTTCAATAAATTATGAAACTTTTTTTTTAATAAAAATATATTAAATTTTATATACAAAATTTTTCACGGACTCAAAATGCACACAATAAATCGAAGAAGGGCGCATTTTTCAAAACATTATCCTTCTATATTTTCTTTAAGATTTTTAATTTTTTTATATTTTTTAGTTTAAAATATCTTTCTGTTCTAATTTATTTATTCTTTAATTAGTATCATTTGAAATTTTCCAAGTTACAATTAAGTTCAAACCCCTAACATATAAGAAATTATATTATTATCATATTGTAAATTGGAATAATATTTAGATTAATTTTTTAAGAAACAAACTATCAAATAAAGGTAATGAATTTAAATCAATTTAGAATATAAAGTTATTTTTGTAAAAGCCTTCGAAATTGTCTTTATCGAGTTTCAATTATTATCATCTCTGCGTCTTCTTGGTATGATCTGTCGAATCTGTTTGCCAATAAGCTAAATGTTTGGCTTATCGTCGTAGTGATAGTATTAAGAAATACTCTAAGTGATTGATTGATGTTTAGGCTATGAAATGAGATTATTTCTCCGAGCATGGGTTAAAATCCCAAGCTGTTTTTTATTTTATTTAAGTTAATTGATATTATTTTCTTAAGTAATTTTCTACAACCTGGTCTCTCTTCAGGTGTACATCTCTACGAAATATACGTGATAACGAAGAAAAGGATAGTGCTTTTCGAGGAATGTGTCAAATGATCACAGTGAATCCGGGTGGTGTAGTGCAAGACTTTATTTTCTTTTGTGATGCAGTTGCTTCTTGGATCAGTCCCAAGGACGACTTAAAGGAAATGTTTTATAAGGTAACTAGAAATAAAGGGCTGCTCTGAACTGTAAATATATTGGAACTTTAATCCAGGGTAGAAAGCCACGTCTTGAGAGATCCGATGACATATCTGTCCTTATCTTACAATAGAATTATATTCAAAAGTTTTTAAATCTTCAACTGTAACTTAAAGGTACTGATATTTATTTGTTGTTCAGATGATATATGATGATTTTGCACATTCGCACATGGAATTGAAAAGGGCAGATGTCTTCAGAGTGCTCTCTCTGTCAGCGTAGCTGCTTTCGAAAGAGAAAATATTGGCTTGAGAGTTGTAGTTTATTTAGAGTTCAGTGTGATCATTTATTTCATTTTTTTTTTTATAATTTATTAACTGCCTCCATCAACATAAAAAAAAATTTCATCATCTCCAAATCTTATAATTATATACCATTCACATTTATTTTTTCTTTTTGCATTTCAATAAATTAAATATTTAAAAACAAATTTTAGAATTTCTTCTATAGTAATAATTCTTTTCTTTTACTCTCTTTTATCAATACATCTAGACTTCTCACCCCATTTATAATAATCCACGCTTTTCTGTTTAAAAGAATCGAGATATACACATATACCCATAATTACATAAAAATTAACAGCCTCTAATTTAATAAGTTAGAAAGAATGACTTGACATGTTCTCCCGAATCTAGCATTCCTGCAAAAGCGACGTTTGTCCGCAATACAAGAGTCATCGTCCCAACATCCCTACTAGTAGAACTAGTCAATTCCAGTCTTCTTTTATCCCCATGACCTCCCGTGATTGGATGAACCTCAATGTCACATCATCTCTACTGATCTTTCTTTTCTTTACAATCTCCAATCTTTCAAGTCTAACCTCAACAAACACCTTTTAAAGTCCTCACTTGCTCTTGCTCGTGCTTGCATATAAAAAAACAAAAATTGGGATATCTATGGTTTTTTTTCGGCATCTGAAGCCATATAGTTTTCAAAATATAATCTATTTACTATACATGATACAAGCATATTGATTTTAAATAAATTTTCATAGGACTGCCTGGGTCCGAACCTATATCCCTGGATTTTTTTTAATATTGACAAGGTCTCTGACTTCTCGGCCATGGGGTGAGGACTCTGGTTCTATGGTTTGTTTTCACAAAAAATTAATAATGGAAATTAAAAATCTTCCAATAAAATAATTTTTGTCTTGAGAACCCCTATCTATTTTGAAAATTATTGAGTATCATTCTGAGCTTTTGCTGACTATTATTTTTTTATCAAAAAAATAATCAAATCTAAGAAAATTTTGAAAAATATTTAATAATAACTCAATATATAATACTATTCGCAATAAATATGCCAAAATAAAATTTAAAAAATTCTTTTGTAACTAACTTGATGCATCATACCACCTGAACATTAGCTTTTTATTATAAGTAATTGCCTTTTGTTTTCGTAATTTAATTATTATTATATTATATCACAAAATTTAGATTGAAATATCTAATAAAGATTTTAGCTCTCTATTTAAAAATTGTAGATTCAAAGCCGAATGATGTAATAAGGAAAACTATCTCTTTAGCGCCTCCCTAAAGAAGTTTTTGAAGTAAATTAAAATTTTTTTTTTTTTTTTTTTTAGATTTTACACGGTTTTAAAAATCAAGTCGGCGAAGAGAACTGGAAACGGTTCTCAGATCAATTTCCCGCGCAACTCAAGGAACGGTTAGCATCGATGTACGGGGTTTGAATACATTACCAGGTATATATTCTTGACATTTTTTAATGAACTCTATTTAGTTAATAATTTCTCCGTAATTATTATAAATATTTTTTTACTTTCTCTTAACCACATTTGTAAATTATAGTATATGGAAAGTATTGCGATCGCAAAAAAATTCGATGTTAGGATTTCAACAGAAATAAATACACACTGGCCCGAGTCTAAAAACTGGGTCTCGCAAAAAGATCGGTCCATTTGTGAGTCTATATGTGAACGAAATATCTCAAAAACGAAAAAACTCGAGGTTAAAATTTGATATTTACCTAAGAATACTTCACATACGGCACGAAGGATTTGATAAAATAGGCCAAAGAGTACTAGTACTTTACTGATATTTTTTTTTTCTTCAATTTTTTCAAAATTCACTCAAACATTGATTAAAATTCATATATTAATTAGTTTTTAGATGCTCTTAGAAACGTATTGTATTGCCTCAAAATTGTTAGGGCCCAATTCACTCTTGTTTGTTTTATTTTTTTGTGATTTTCTCAAAAATCACCAAAGATTTTGATTAAATTGACTATACATATAATATAAATTAAAAATGCTTTAAGATCTATTAATTAATTTCCGCCTTAAAATAGTGTGAAGTCTTCAATTTGAGATTTTAAGAACCCCTTAGCAAAGATAGGAAGACTCCTTGCCATGGTAACTTAATGTAAATATTTTTAAATTCTGTCTGATAAACAATATTTAAAGGATAATTAAATTTTTTTATAAATATTGCTTTCGGGCTAAATGAGGAATAGAAAAATTGGTGCTTCCATTATTTACCTAATCGGTGCTGATATTCTATTGTTAAGAAAAAATATGTCAGCACAAAAAAATCTGGTGTGTATATAAGAGCACATCACACAACTTTCTCTTATCTTCTTAGGTAAGAGCAAGTAATGTGACATGTTTTTAGTCACATTAGATTTTTACTCTTTGTCTGAACTCTTGTCATATATTATTTCTATAAAATTGTTTCTTTATTCGTTTTGATAAAAATCCCTCATAAATTTAAAAAAGCCAACTACCAAATTAATAAAGAATCAATCTTTTCTAGTAAATGATTTAGTATTAACCATTTTTGTATCTTTTGAGTTTTTAAAGTTTTTATTTGTAAGTTGTAGTGTTAAGTGCTTAAAATAATGTCTTGTTGGTGTGTTTCTTGGTTTTTTCAGGTCGGGCTTTCGAGGCCTTCATCGCGGGATCGGGGTGGGTGGGTGAAACCACTTGACACAGCCAAGCTCTATAATGTTGCAAGGGCTGGCCAGGGAGGGAGGGCCATGGGAAGGGATACTCTCAAATATTATATAGTGTTGTTACAAAAACATTCTGTTGCACAACATAGAGATATTCTAACAATTCAAATCGATATGTCAAAGGGGATTAGAAATGCTTTATTCAAATAATAATTAAATTTAACATAAAAAAGAAAAAAAAATCAATGCGAGGGCTAATTTTACTTTTCTGTTATAATTTTTTATATAGAATTTACCTTTTTTGTTTATTTTCAATTGGAATTCTAATTTATATTTTTTTCTGAATTAATTATGTTCTAGTTAAAAACAAATTAAAAGAAAACAATCTACATACATTTTAAGTTTAGATTTAAGACACCGCTATTTAGGTCTCTAATATTAAGATTATCACTTGAAATATAATTTTATTAGATAATTAATACTTTCAAAAGGGAATATTAGCAGAGTAAGTTAAATAAGTAATCTAAGCGAAGCAATTGGTACAGTTGTCTCTTGTCGTTGGTGTCACACTCATTGCTCTAGTAATGTCACTATAGTCTGCTCTAATTCTTGCATTCTTTGTTAACAAACGACAATTTATTTGTTTCTAAACGCCCCTAAGTATATTAAACGCGTGCCAGCTGGAAAGCTGCAAACGAATTATATAACATACAATCTAAAGTTGTGTTTGGAATGAAATAGAGCCTTTTCTATAAGTGAAAACTTCTATTATCCAACGTTAAAATAATATAAATTATATACATCATATATTGATATATAAAATAATAATTTAAGCATAAAATCATCGATTATTAACTCAGGACTACGAAAAAAAATTGGATACTGGTAAATGAACCCAGACCTTTTACTGAGAGCTCCGAAAGAACATAAGACACATCATTTCAAGTCCCTCCCGCATCTGATTTTTTTTTTTTGTTTTTTTGAGATGTGAGTTATTAAATGATGAAAATATGTTTAAATTTTGTAATTATTAATCTAATTTTGATTATAAATATAGTCAAAAAAGATTTAATATTATAATAAAAGGGTTCACTTTTTTTACCAAAGCCCATATTTATAAATAAATAAATCACAAATTTTTTGATAAAATTCTGAGTAATTAACAAATTATTGCAAATCATTTAGCAATTATTAATATATGTATTTATACTATTTCACAAAATTTTTTATAATTTTCCTAAATTAATTTTTTTTTAATATATAGAAAGGGCTCACAATATTAATGGGCATTGGTCAAGCAACTCGGAAGCGATTGTATTTACTAATTAGATTATTATAATAATAATAATTAATACGCATTCGCATCTTGTTATCGTTGCACTTTTTTTCCTCTTTCAAAATGGAGGCATTGGATTGGTTGTTATTAAAATCTGTTCATAAATAAACTAGTCAAAAAATTAAGTTGTTATGGATGAGGGGTGAATTATGAAAGCAGATTATAGACAAATTCGCTTTTTTTAAAAAAAAAAAACAATGACGTTTAAGGATAATAGAAGTTTTAATGAAATAATATGTGAACACAACGCAACACTTGTATGTTTGCTAAATGTCTAGTTAAAGTTAAAAAGCATGAAACTCTAAGACTTCTGATTCCTAACGTCCCCTTCCCATTGTTTGTGATGGTATCCTAGGCTAAACCAAGGTTTCATTAAAGTGCCTTGATGAAAAAATGCATGTCCAATCCAGAGAGGGACTTTTTTAGTTGTTAAAATCGTCTTTGGATTTTTGCATGGTATATTTATAAAAGCTCAATAAATGAATCATCAGAGCTTTGGATCCCCTCTTAAATATATTAGTGACCATCAAATGGCCAAATACCAGGTCATGTTTATATATAAAAAATGAAAAAATAAAAAACACTCTAAAAGCACTTAAAAGCGAGTCAATCATTAGCTGGATAATGCTCTGAGTGTTGAAGTAGATTATGCTTATTAATTAAAATCTAGGCATTATTTTATAATTATAATAATTATTATTGTTTAATTTTGGAGAAATTCTAAAAAAAAATACCGTGCCTATTAATTAAATAAAAATTTGTTAATTTTATAGAATAATTTTACAATTAGAAATTTATCTTGTTCCAACAAAAAATTAATAAGTTATCGTACTCTCAGTCACATGGGTAGTGAGAGAGAAGATAGTTAATTTTTTTTTCTCACTTGAGATGCGCTTTTGCCAGTACGCGGCCAGTACGCTTCTGTTGGAACTGATGGAACAGTTAAATTCAAATTATTAAGATGTTTTATTAGCAATTGGAAATTTTTTTAATTCTTAGCTTTTTTTATTACACTGAAAAAAAATTTCCTCTTAATTTTAGATAATTTCTCCAAACGACCTATAAGATTCGGTCTTCTTTGCATGTTTATATATTAAATATATTTATATTATTTTATTTATAAAAAAAAAATGTTATATATATATGCGTGGTTTATAATATTAAACTATGTCAAATTAACTTAGATAATATATACTAGTCGATTTTAAATAATTGAAGAATATTTACTTTGTACAGTTCTTGATGGCAAAATTTCTTCCTTTTTTTTATAACGACTAGTTATGCTTTATTTTTTCAATAAATAAAAAATACAAAATTTGATCGGATATATTTTGCATGCACGTTTAAAAGCGTGGCTGATTAATGTGATGTTTTGTATGCATGTGTAATTCTTAGTATGAGTGCTTTTATTGTATGAATGACTAAACTAATCAAATGAGAGTGTTTTGCATGTTTGAAAAACAAAAGTTGTAGCATGGATGGGTAATTTGCATGTTTGTTGCGGTGGTGTAAAGCATGGTAGTTAAAAATCCCTCTAAGGTTTCCAGAAGTCTTATGTATAAAAAGAACTTTACATTTTCTTCCTTCTTTATTTCCATTATTTTCCTTTTTTTTTTTTAATTTTTTTTTTTTTAATCGGAAACGATATTCTTTTTTCTCTTCCGATAACTTTATTTTCATACAGGGTGTTATTATTTTCCTGTATATAACATTCATCACTTCTGTTAATTAATTTGATTAATTTAAGTAGAGATTATTATTATTAATATTATTTTTATGTTAAAACGCCGAAATTTTATTTTAATTTTTGTATTCATTTTTGGTTCAATTTTCAAATTTGGATTATGAAATAAATGGTTTGTTTCAACAAGTGCATGAACCAATCCGCATATTATCAGAGGCATGCCCAATGACGAAATAGTGAAGTTTTTCATTATGCCCATGCATATTTCTTAACGCGCATGCGTAAGGCAGTACATGCTAATTGATTCATGTATTTGTTGATATAAATCTAAAATAAAAAAGTCGGCGTGCTTAAGACTTTAATTTATAAATCTATGTTATAGATGCATTCTGATTTAAGTTCCTCTAGGATTTGCATGAAACATTTTTTGTTTAAAAAAATATATTTATGTACTTAAGAATTTAATTTGTTATCGTAATATTATGTTAAATTTAGTTTATTCAACTCTCGGTTGTATTTTAATAATCCATTTTTCCCAAATTTACAAATCCTTAATTTTTTTTTTATTTATTTTTTTTAATTAATTTTTTTATGGTTTCGGAGAAATTGTTTTATTTTTTTTTCCGAGACACGATGTTGAAATTTCAAAACTAACTGTGATAAGATCGTTATTTTTATTTAGGTAGAATTTAATAGTTAATTATTTCAAAAAAAAAATAAATAAATAAATAAAATAAAAAAATAAAAAAAAGAGAAAAAGATATTAAAAACATTCCCGACATAAAATAGCTGAAACAAAACACCCTTCTTATCACATTGCTTTGCTTTAAAATTAAGTTAAAATCTTAAATTAAAACAAATTTAATTTATTATAAAAAATTAAAAAAAAAAAAACATGAAATATAAATAAATTTATATGATAATTTTATAAAAACTTGTTGAAAAAAAAAAAATATTCGGCCCCAAATGTGATTCTTATCTGAATTTTAATATTTTATAATAGTAGTGAAGATTAAATGTTAAACATTAATTTTATATATTAAGAATTGAATTATCATTAAATTAATTTTAGTTATTTTTATAATCAGAGCTATTTTGGAAAGTGTATAAAAAGTATCTTACACATAAATAAAGCACAAACCAGTTAGAAATTTTGGGAACTAAAATAAAAATTATATAATTTTAATCAATAAATAAATGTATCAAATATAAACTGATGTGATATTTCAACACTTTTACAAAAAAAAATTTTCTTTTACCTCATGGTCTTAACTTTTTGTATGAATTTTTTCTTCATTCAGATCAGAAATTTTTTATTGCTATATCATAGAATAGAAGTAGGGTTTTTAGCCAGTTGCAAAAGAAAGACGATCTTGACTAGGTGCCTAAATTTCTTAGATACTGCAATAAAAAACTTAGGATTCGCTTGAAAATACTAAAAAAATAAAAATAATTTTATAGGAAAAAATTATTTTCTAAAATATATTTTTTTAAAATTTGATTCACGAATTAATATATATGTCATTATTAATGGTTTCACTAAAATAATTTTTCAGTTTTTCTAGTTCCCAAAATCATTTAATTATCTAGCTCAAAATGCTTCTAAAAAACTTAACTTATTTTTCATATAAAATTCCTGTGCCAAATTCTTTACATCGAGATTTTCGCTTTGTTCAAAATAGTTCTGATTTTATTGCCTCTCTTTAGAACGATAATTTTAAATTAGTTATTACATTATTATTTCAATTGTAATTCATTAATAGAATACATAATAACTATACCATTTGACTTTATATAATATTTTATATATTACAATTATTTTCATTTCATGGCCTACAAAATTCATGTTTCAATTATTATTAAGTTGGCGGGTCATTTTGTTTTAATAAAAATTTAGAATGAAGCCAAAATATTTTATTCTTATTTTAAATGTATAAACCCATTTTTTGAGAGATATTCAAGTATCATATATAACAAAAATGAAACAAGCAAATAACCAATGTATGCCATGTAGTCTTGATTTTAAAAAGGAAATTGAAAACATTTGTTCCATTTTGAGAAAACCTATTCCAAATAAAGGGTTTTCCCTCTTCACTAAATATAATCGAAATAGAGACATATTAACGGGTATTTAAATTTTTCTTTTATAATTAGAACACAAAAAAATTCAATTTTATTCTCTCCAAGATAGGACCTGAACTTTTTTAAATTCACTTCATAAAAAATGAATTTAAACAAGGCTTTGACTCGAAGAACTGCTAGACGCAGACATTTTAGTCCTTATGATCCTTATTCTTAAATTATATATTTTTATTACTTTATTAATATTTTAGAAAAAGCTGAGCCAACGAACTGCAATATACATATTTGTGAAATGTATTACCTTTATTTAATTTTCTGGTCAGGGAGGAAAGTCGACTAAGCAAATCACCGTTTATCACAACTTGGGTTAACAGCAAAAAATAATTCACCCCTACATTAAAGCTTCCTCCTGAGATAGAAAATTGAAATTCATTCCTCTCCATCAACAAACTAAGGACACTTCCAATTTTATTTTATGGATGGCCATGTATCAGAAAAACTGGCTTTCATATAATAAAAATAAAATAACAACGATGAAACATCTAAAAATAATGAATAAACAACTATAAAATAATATGTGTTGTTGCAAAATGTCCGTTTTTGTTATGTCAAACTTTAATGCATTTTTTACTAATAGAGTTTTGCAAAAATATAGTCAAGTTATATATTGTATTTTAAAGGCCATTACCTGCCCTATCTATCTGTGCTAAAAGTTTTACTCTTAACCACAGTTTACAAAAGTTGTTTATCTTTTTGTTACAGATGGAAAAATCAGAAATTCGCGCAATTTTTTGTATGAATTCAAAATAGGCAAAAAAGCGACACAGACGAGCCGAAAAGTTAACCTTTTGGTGAGAGTACTGCTAATGAAAGAACTGTATGTCGTTGGTTCGAAAAATTTCGGAACGGTGAAGAATGTCGGACGAGGAGATAATGAACAACAGAAGCAAATTGTTGAAGCTGACCCATCGAAAACGACTAGAGAACTTGCAGAAGAGCTGCAAGCGACTATTGATCGCCATTTGCATGAGCTGGGAAAAGTGAAAAAGTTCGAAAAATGGGTTCCACTTGAACTCACAGAAATGAATAAAAATCGATGTTTTGAAATATGCTCTTCCCTTCTTTTGCACAACAAAAATGGCTCATTTATTGATCGCATTGTGACCTGTGATGAGAAATGGGTGCTCTACGATAACAGAAAACGTTCGGGTCAATGGTTG
>JAAAKE020095500.1:6972-19627 GCA_010014785.2 Anisolabis maritima | reverse complement strand
TAAAACAAAAGTTATAAATAAATGAATTTATAGTCAGAATCGATCGATATGAATGTAAATTTTTATATTCCTTAATGCAGTTCAATATACACATAGGATACACTATAAATAAATTTTTCCTTTCATGTTTTGTCTTTCTTGTAAAATGGAACTTGAAACTATCTTCTCTTGCTCTCTTAAAAAAAAATTCGAATTTATTCTAGTTAATTTTCGAAGATCAGTCATCTGACTGTTATAATATAAAAATGATGTCTCGTTAAATTCGTCTTCTGATTTATTAATAAATAAATATTCTTTATATTTATACTTGGTGAGACTTCGCTAAGTTGATATTTTTTTAAATTTTCGAATTTTAGACAAAATCTTTGCCAGCAACTTGAAGATATATTATATATTATTCTTCTTTAAATACATAACAATTGGTTTTACATTAAAAAAAATCCCTTTAATTCTAATCTCTCTACTCTGTTTTTCATAGTTACCCACTCTTATATAAAGGAAATTGCAAGATTATTTTTATAGCTAGGATCATACTTTTATCTTGTGGTCGCCAATATATGAGTGAAATTGAAATTTCTCTACCAAGGATTACATTCAATTTATTTTTATTATATTGGCTTCCAATTAATTTAAATAAATATGGATGGAGTCTAATTGGCCTTAGATGCCTAAAAAGACTAAAAAAAATTCAAAATAATTTTCTTTACAATTCTATCTAATCGAGGTATTTTTTTCATTGGTATTATCATTAAATCAAACATCGAACATTTTCCATTAAACGAAAATATTTGAACTAGAATGACACCAAGCATTTATCTCCACCATTACAGATATTCGATAATCAGAAAACGTTGCACTTTTAAAATAATTTTAGGCTTTGAATTGATTTATAGTAGGCTTTTATAAATTTTTCAAATAATAATAATAATAATAATGTATGTAAAATTTTTTTTGGGAAATATTTAAATAAATAACTGCCTAAGAAATAATTTTTTATATTTATGATGATAAATGAACATAAAAAAAAAAAAAAGACGTGCCGTTTATTATAATGCCCTTTTATTCCTTCTTTTATATATATATATGACGATATGCCTATGATTTGGGACGGATGGATAATATAAGGGTTTGAAAAAAAAAAAAAATAAAATGCAAGTGAAAAACGAATAGAGGGAAAAATAATAAAAAAAAAAAAGGAAAGTGAATATATATGAAGAAAAAAAAATGGGGAAGATGTAAAGTTATTCATTCAAGCGTTGAATTTTAACGATGCTTTTTTTTTTACTTTCTCTTTCTCTAACGAATAGAGAAGAAAAAGTGGGGGAGTTAAATCGTCCCCTTGAAAAAAATCTACTTTTCTTTTTAAAGGCGTTAATGACGTATTTCAGAGGGAGCTCTTGTACCTTTTAGTATATAATTACTGCAAAACATTAAATATTAGTATATGAAACTTTAATAAACTTTATTTATCAGCTTTCAGCAAAAATACTTTTCAAAATTTCATTACTAATTACTGGAAAATCTTATTTACTTAATAAGATACCCAGATCATCCAATCTTTATTTTTTCTTTTTTTATGGTTTGAATTATACTACTATATTACTATATTATATAATATATTACTATATTAGTAAATTATACTATATTTAAATTTCACAGATCAATATAAATATAATATAATTTATCAGTATAGCCCGTCCATATAAGAGTGACTCTCGATCGTCGAGGAGGGAAATATGGTGGGGATAAAGGGTTAGTGCGAAAGTGAAGTTCTCGCTCCTTGTTCGCGCATGCGCGAGAGATTATCTTGCTCAGACGTGTTCTAGCTAGCATTTTTTTGGGAGTGAAGGGAACGAGGGCGAAAACAAAAAAATTTTTTCTAATATGTTTTTTAAGGTTTTTGTTTTTTTTTTTCCAAGTGTTATTATTGTTTTATTATTATGTTTGTGTTATATTGTTTTGTTATTATTGTTATTTATTATTATTATTGTTCCCATTTGTATTTTAACTAGAGTTAGAGACAAGATGACGGGATGCAAACAAATGAAAAATAAAAATAGATCTGCTCTTGTAGCTAACGTTTCGTAATGTCTATCACGCACTTCTTCAGGGCTAATAAATTATCAATATTTACAGTTGTTTGGTATATTTATTTTCGTAATATATATATATATATATATATATATATGTTCTGGAAGGTTTCCGCGGTTGGTTGTATATTGAATAATGTTTTCCCGGGCTGATCCGCTCCAAAAGGAGAGCCGAAACATCGAGTTAATCTCAACATTCACTGCGGACCCACCCGGGAAAACATTATTCCATATATATATATATATATAACTGAGTCCTGAGAAAATGTGTGACAGGCATACGAAACGTCAGCAATAAGAAGATTTTATTTTTCACTTGGGTGCTCTCAGGAATCCCATCCCTAACTCAAATTAACTAGTACAGCCATTAAGGAAAAAAAAAAACACCGTTATTGTATTTCAACTGTTGAAGTGAAGCCTCAATTTTCTCTTGGATAGAAATCCGATATGATTGTGACCCAGACCTCTTATTTACTCAATTATAATAGAAGGACACAGCCCTGATTAAAAGAAGCAGACTTTTGAATGCGTACACAACTCGGTACTTAAAAGAATTATCCATCCTTCCATAAATAATGACTAGAAGACGGAAATCCACCTCACAATCCTAATAAATAATATTACTATTATAATAAATAAATTATTTATTTAAAAAAAATTTTTATTCTGACAGAAAAAGGTGGCTCTAGAGGAGAGAAAGAATAATAGTAGTAGTATTAATAGTAGAGAGCTGAAGGATCTCTCACTTCCTTATTTTGGGACGGCGAAGAGCGAGATACTGGCGAAGGCTATGTGCCAACAGTGCGCGATGCAACAATCGGGGAATGATTTATTAGATTTTGAGGAGTTTAATTAAAGATTTTTCCTTCAGAAAAAAATTTTTATTCTCTCTTTATTTTAAAACCTAATATTGCTACCAATTTACCAACAGAATTAAATTAACCAGATGATTAAAACGATCGCATCAAATAGATAAAAATAGGCAACGAAATTGCAACACTTTCCCCGCCTCTTTAGCAATCGCTTGCCATTATCTATGGGAATATGAGATGGCCACTCTACAACCTTATCGAGTATATAAGTGATATCATGTTGATTGTTATTATTTTTTTTTAGATTATGTTGTTTGAGTAAATAAATATCTTCATTGACATTTCGTTTAAAATATTAAATTGACTACCACTTAATATAAATAAATCCCCCTCCCCCTCCTTTGCCTAAGGATATAAATTTTTCATTTTTTTTCCTATTAATGGTTCCAGAGATATAAGCCAAAATAAAAGCTATAAAATCTAATACATACATATGCACATATGGATATAAATTTTTTTTTTGCATTTTTGGGGTCTTTTTGACATGAAACGCAAAGATAATTTAAAAAATTGGGAGGGCCAAATTTTTTATGATCATAATATTTTCCCCTTGCTATATAATATAATAATAATAATATATATTAGTGTGGGAAAGTAAAAAATTACGATATCAATGAACAGAGTGGTCATGTTATCATATTTTTTTTATCACACAATTCAAACACGGGTGTTTTTCTTCATCCTTCATCATTTCTTTCATGGCATGAGCTGTCTGTGTTTTTTCTATCGCATTCATAAATTTTCTGCTTAATTAGAATGTATATTTTATTCAGTAACTTTTTTGCAAATTACCTTAATAATAATATAAAAGTAATACTGAACTTGCTCTACACTTGACAATTCTTTCCTAGTGCATGAATTCTAGATAAGTTCCGGTTCATTGAGGTAGCCGAAATTACCGGGGAAAAGAAAATCATTTTTGAGAAAAGGTTTTTGTTTTTACATCTAGATAAGCGGAGGTTAATCACATCTAATCTAGAAAGTATTGTATGTAAAATTTGTCTAAATGAGAACTTTATTATTTCTACTAAAATCAACACAAAATTTTGATATCTGTTACTTCAGAAGTCATATTGAATGACAATTTTTTTTTTTTTTGTTTGTTTTGTTGTTACTATTTTCAAAATTCAATATAAAAAAAAATTAAATTTATGGGTGGGGTTTATTTTATAGCTTATTTCAATGAACCCGACATGAAGTATAATGGACTTTTTGGGCAGCTGAGAGAGAGAGAAGATGTCTGGTTTTCAGGCGTGATTTCGGCCGGCGTTTCGGTGCCGGTACAAATCCCTGCTCAGCCTCCCGGCGACTTGGCTGGTAATTATTGGCCACGACTTCAGTGATCGCAGCTTTTCGGCTTCCCGACGACCCCTTCATCAGGCCCTCCACCCTCTTCCCATCCTCATTCCCACCATTATCCTCAACATTCACTTCCTACTGCACACCTGCATCCCTTCCAGCAAACCACGCCGCCGTCGGGAACGCCGTCGCCCACATCTCCGGCGACATCCACATCTGAGCATTAAATTCTTCACATCATGGATTAATCAGGGTAAACACGAAATGTTAAATAACAACAGAATCAACGAATTTTTAAACGAAATATTCCGATAGATAATACTTAAAGTTCTAAGAGGATTAATCGAGACATCAAATTGTTCTTTTTAAACCAAAGTACAGTAGAATATAGTCGACTTCTAGAAACAACAATTTTCCATATAATTATTTATTTTTATTTAAATAGTAAAATATTTTATCTCCCTCTGCCTCTAGATTCCACAAAGAATGATATTTATTTAAATTGAAGTATAAAAATAATAATATTATTATAATAAAAATTACCAACTTAACCTATTATTATAAATTTTTGACAAATCCATAAGGTTTGTTACAGAGCAATTTCCAAGCGAAACATCTAACTAATCAGATTCATAGACAGGTCGTCAAGCGCAAGCGCACTGTTATTTTACCCTTTCTAATAATATGTGTGACCACTTCAAACGGTTGGAAATTTGTCTTGGAACAAACCTCGGATGAAATGTAAAACAAATTGACTTTTGCTAAAATTGCTATGACTATTTATCATACTTAATAATTTATTTTTAAAGTATCTGATGATTATTAAAAAAACTTTTTGATAATGAGATTAAAAATTTTAGATTTTCATTTATATATATATTTTTTTTTTTCAAACTTTCATTTTCTATATCAAACTAGAATCAGAAACAAAAATTAAAATTTTAATGCTGATTAATTTAAGCATTTTTTTTTTTTAATGTTTTATTTTGATATTTTTTCAAAAATTATAACATTTTTTCTAATATTTATATATATTGTAACATTTTTATTAATTTTAACGGCATTAGAGAGGGGAAAAAAATATTGAGGGAATCAGTAAAGTTTAAATATAAAAGAAAATTAATGGTCGTGGTAATAGATTAGTGTATATAAAGAAATACATGTTATTAAAAGAGCATGATTAGTTGCTACACGGGAGCTCCGAGTGTATATGCTAGGGAACACACTGAGACGGCACGGCCTGGTCTCATCGCATCGCAACGCCTTAATAAGGAAGGCGGATTTTTTCGATGCGATGGAATGAGGCCAGTCGGTCTCACTGTGCGCATGGCTTTATGAGGGTATTTTTTTGCATAGAGATTATAACAACCCCGTGATACATACAAAAAATATATATATATATATATATATAGGAATAATTTCCGAATCTATCTGAAAAATTGGATCAACTTTTGTATAAGATAGTATCACGATCAACGTATTACAAAGCAAACATAAAACTAGCATGCTCTTTTCGTATACATGTACTAATAATTTGTTATTAGCGTTTTCTCAAAAGTAGCATGTGTATTCCAGGCCTTAGTTCGAAAGTTGTTCAAATTAATAATGTTAATGAGTGGAGGGTTCTGGTGGAAGTGGATAGCATGCCATATGCTCCAGAAAGGCTGAAAATCCTTGATTCTAGCCCCCAGTAAGCCCATCTACGTCCCGACAAGGCTAGAAAAATATAAATATAATAAAAACAGTGCACACAGATTGGGTCTCGAGACCCCAAAAATATTTTGATCTTAACTAGATAAAATAATATTGCAATATATATATTACGCCAAATTTATATAATTGTCTATTTCATGAAAGGCAATTTTTTTGTCGAATTCGTGTAATAACCAATACTATATCTGATACAAAAGCACTTGTTTAATTCACCAAAAAAAGGCCTAAGGTGCGCAAGTTGTTCTAATATTTTTTTTTTTATTTAAAATTTAAGGAACAAATAACTGAAAATTTGGGACCCTCTTCTAGCGGGCCACATGATTTAGACAAGTGCCGATTTCACACCACTCTTGTTTATTACGAGAAAATTGTCTAATTCATGAAATAGGCAATTAATTACACAAATTGGGCATAACATATATATATATATATGTATATATATACCCAATATTAAAAGAAAAGGAAAAATGAAGAAATTTGAATTCTCCCCCAAAATGAGCTCCTGCAGACTGGTGTCTTTTCTCTGAGTATACTTCGAAAACTAATTTTTCAAAGTTTCCAAGGCTATTAAAGCCTAAAATTAACAGTCGTGATAATATTTCAGAATAAATTCAATGATAGTTCAAAACCAAAAAATGAGATCCGATAAAAGAGTTTCTATATTTATATTTATGTTGGGTTCAAATTAATTTACTTTAACTTTCAACTAAGGGGAGGGAAATAATGAATAAAGGATGATAAAATATTTCTGATTTGGTTTGAGTTACAAATTTTTTTTTATTTTTATTTTTTTAAGTCTTAAATAGTTATTTTTCTCACCAAAAGCAAAATCAACCAAAGTACTACCCTAAATATAGGTCTATTTTGCAATATACATAAATTAATAGATATTAATTCTTTGTGGATTGAAGCAAGATGGCCTCTTCTAATTTACCTAAGAATATTTTCTATACTCTAATAAATAAACTCTCTGAACGTTTCTTTTCCAATTATTTTATCCATTTTCATATACTTCCAAAGAATTTTAATTTTGCATTGTCATAATATTTACATTTATAAAAGACAATATATCAATATATAATTTTCAATATATATAATTGCAATCTGTATCTATAATATTTATTCAATAAATTTAAATTTCTTTAGGATTTGAATTTTACATATAATATAATTAATATTAATTCATAAACTTTTAGATAGATCCTTTGAATCTTTTAAAGTTCTTTTGCGGAAGTACAATACGTCAAAATTATTCAATTAAAATAGGGATTCTCTATGATGCATATTTTTATTGGAAAAACGTCAATAGAAAAAAAAATACTTTTTTCGAAAATTTTTATTATTATTTTATCTTAAATTTTACTTAACAAAATAAAGAAACTGTCAAATTGGTTCTGATGTTCTTCCATCTAGAAAGAAGAATCTGCCTCAACCCAAATGAAGGAAATAAATCAAAATTAAGGGAGGGGATATGTGGGTAAACTTTAAAAAATTGAACTGATTTTTTAGTTGCCCATTGTTTTGTTATCCAATAATAAATAAATAAATAAATGGCTCTTTCAAATATTTCTTTCTGAAATGTGACTTCCAAAGATAATGTAGCTGGCCACCCCTGAAATATAGAGTATGAAGGAAGAATTAGAATGGAGAGTGAAGATTTCGGCGACGTACGTATTTCTCCCTTTCGAGTTGACGCATACGCGGAATAATTTCAGGCAGTGTTTTCCAACCTTTCGCATACTCACACCGGATTACTCTGACTGGTGAACACTGGTTTTAAGGGATTCTCTAATCAACTCTTTAGAATCACTCATTTGGGGACGTACGTCCCAGACCTAATCCAGATGGAAACGGTTCTTTAATTTTATCAGAGGCGGCTCTAGAGTTCTTCATGCTTTCTCTCAATGATTTTTTATTAGTGCCAGTTTACCCTAGAGGCTTTCCCGTTGCAATTCAACTGTCAGCACTCCTTTAACTTTTCTTCTAGAAATGGAAATTTCGATGACATCCATTATCATTTTTAGGAATTATTTATAAGGAATATTACGCGAAAAACCCGAAACAATGAATGAAAAGAACAATCCATTTTTTTTTTTATAAATGTATATGTATATTTATATGTATATTCGTGAGCGTTTAATTTTGTAGTCAGCGAAGTAGAGTTTGAATGAATTTTATGAATGTTTGGGAGAAGAAAGAAGATTCTTCCCAAATTTTGGCCAAATGAAAAAAAAATTATATATATATAATATAAATATTTAAAATAATAATAATTATTATAATAATTAGTTTTAAATATATTTTGTAAAAAATAAAAAAAAAATATTTTTTAAAAAAATACCATCATGTTAGAAAGTATTAAAAGATTTTAAAACTTGAATGTTCTTTTTTAAATTTGCTCCAATTTTAATTTAGATTAAATTCCTCGTGTATTTTCAGTTAATTTTTTTTCCACTTATTTATTAATTATTAAATAATATCCTGGACATATATTACAAAAATATATTTGGTTGCCCTAAAAAACAGCTAGCATATAAGAAAAATTCCAAGCGGATTACATATAGTGCCCGAAGTTGTTAAATCTTAGATCTTTTATCATATAAAATTTGTTTCTACTTCATTAAAAATTTTAGACTTTTAAAAATTTTTCTTGCAAAGGCTTGCCTATTTCTTTTTATTGAATGATCTCATAAGGTTAATATTTATCAATTTATTTCTATTATAGTTCGAAATGTCCGTTTTTATACATCGCAAATATATACATTATATATACATAGTATTATATTGAAAAACACTTTGTATTTTTTAATTAAATTGAAATACTAGAATCCGAAATTGTTTGCACTTGGATAGTCAAACTGGAGGATTAAACAGAAAATTTATGCAAATTAATTTTCATTTTGTCTGTTTCATTATCTAAATTAATAAATTTCCAAAATTTCTAGAATTCGACGTTAATATTAATAGTTAATAAAATAAAATAAAATAATTTTTAAGATATATCTATCAATTTTTAAATGGAATTTCCCAAAAAATTCTACGAGCAACTGAGAAATACGGGTTCGATTCCCGGCTGAACTAAAATTTTTTTTCGGAAATAAATGATAATTTATATTATTCGTTAGACCAATATATGGTATATTTAATATATTATTTATTAAATATTTGTCAATGCTTTAATCCTCCTTCAATAATAAAAAGCAATATATTATTATAATAATTTGTTATTTAATCATAAAATTGGATCAAATTTATAATGTAAAAATATATAGAAAATATCAATTCAAATAGCAATGAGCTTTTTTGGTGGAAAATTGTCATAGGATCTCATTGGATTTCCTCCCCATTTAGATATTTAACCCTTTTTGTATATATATTTAATCTGTCTAAGATTGTTGTAGTCACAAATATATTGTATAAAGAATTTTTATAAATATATAAATAAATAATATTATTAGCCACAAAATAATGTCCTTAATAATAATAATTATAAGAATAATAATAATAAAATAATAATAATATAATTCCTTAATAATAAATATTCTCTGGTCCTGATTAAATATTAATAACTTGAATGTATTTGCCAAAATGGATTGATTTATTATTGTAAATATTATAAATATTATAGAAAGAAAAAAATCATGTTAATATCCGTCTGTTTTTATAAAAACTAATAAATAAGATAAATACAAATTTTTTTAGATACTTGAAGATGTAATGTAGGCCTATTTATTATTTAAATGTGAAAATAGTTCTCTACTATCAGTATAAAAATTAATTAAGAATAAAATTAAAAAAAGTTCAATTTATTCTTATTTATTTTGATACTGATAGATTTTTTTTGAAATTATTCAATGAATTTTCCAAAAAGAGGGTGGGGAACTCGAAATATCAAACCTATTGAATTTTGCTTAGTTCAACTCAATTAAAATCTAATTTTATATTTCTAGCTTAAGATATTTTTGATGGAATGATCGTAACGTAGCAAAATCCTTCTAACTATGCAAAAAATATATTTCTCGGTCTTTCGAACTTGGTTATTTCGCGAATCGAAGTTCATTTAAAAAAAAAACAAAACAAAGTTTTAAAGCATTAAATTAAAATTAAATACATGAATGATCCTTTTGTACGAAGGAGCATCTGTTTTCAGTTTGGAACGGGCGGGCGAATGTTTTTGGAACGCATTTTGTTGGCAGCCTGGGCTGACTTTTCGATTCTAACTCTATGCTTTCTAAAAACATTAATTGAATGTTGGAGTTTTTTTTTAAATTTCCTCCCACATTACATTTTCAAAGTTAAAATAAATTTTTTTTATTTGAAATAAAAAATATTATGGATAAATATTTTATTAATAATATTTATCCATATTTACAATAACATATGTATATTGATTTACATGTAAAAATTAATAAATTTATATAAATATATAAATATTTACATATATATACAAACATCATATAAATATATAAATAAGATTAAGGTAAAAATGAAAAGATAATAATAAAAAAAGACATTAAATTATTATTAAGTAAATAATAATAATAATTAATAATAATAATACAAAATAATATTAATTGATAATCAATCCAATCAAATGAATGTTGTTGTGACAAATTGTTCTGTGATTCTAATAAATTTACAAAATAAAAAAAAAAATAATTTCTATTATTATATAAAAATATAAAATCCAAATATTTCTTTTTTTGTTAAATCCCAACCTATTTGTTAATAAATTTTGAGATAGATTTTTTGTTCCAAGAACAATTTATAACTGTTTCAAATATTCAAACCCATGCGCAGAACATTATTGATATTTAACAAAAAGATGTACTGCGCGAATATTGCTCTTGGAACTACTAACCTATAATGAAAAATCGGAATATATATATGTTGGAATTTTTTAAATTTTCCTCCCATATTACATTTTCAAAGTTAAAACAAATTTTTTTATTTGAAGTAAAAAATATTATAGATAAATATTTTATTAATAATATATGAATTACCATGATTTTTAGAAAAACACTTCAGGTAAAGTACCACTTCCGGTTGTTAGAAGTGGATCGAATTTTAACAGCGGTCTCTGATTTTGATATAATGTAATTATACAACATTTGATTTGTCTCCGTGAAATAATATTTGAGTTAACACGATTTATAGAAAGAACACTTCAGGTAAAGTACTTCTGGTTGCGAAAAATAGCACAAAAGTTGATAGAGGTCACTTATTTTGCTCTAATGGACCTATGTAAAATTTGGTTGAACTATATTAAAGCGTACTCAAGTTAACGAACTTACAGACAGACGCACAGACATAATTCTAAAAATGAAATTTTCGGACTCATCAAGGTCCAAAACTTCAAGAACAATCAAAATATCGAGATTTTTGGACGATTACAATACCCTTCCTATTCTATGTATACGAGAAAGTAAAAAGGAACGGATTAAAATTAAATCCTGATTTCAAGGTAATTCACGTTCAAACCCACCTATTTCCACTTTACACCATGCCATATTTAATTCACAGAGCCTCATGGAACTTGTCAAGGGTATGGAGCCCTATAGTGCTATTTCAAGTGAAAAGAAATCACTTTTTCTCTAATAGAGCGCTTCTGATCCGCTATTATAACAAATAGAAAAGGAAAATATGATTTGGTCACCCTGCCAAAAAAGGTAAAATTTAGTGCAAATTTTCCCGTCCGAGGAGTAGCTGTTTTTTTTTTTTTTTTTTTTTATTGACTAATCCAATTTTTTCCTCATTTAATTAGGTCTTATCAAAATTTATTTATATGCAGTTCTTTTGTATGATCCGTTAGGCCCGATGTACCCTAGTGTGTTTGTGTAGCTTAATGATCATATTTACTCCGGTTCTGTTAGGCCATTTATACACCATAACAGCGGTTTTTAAACTGCGGTCTGCGGATTCCCAGGAGTCCGCCATCTCCTCCCAAAGGGTCCGCGAAGCCATTTGGTTGACAATTTAAAAAGAATAGTTGATACCCTTTAACACTTAGAACTTTATATTCAAAGTAATTTGAAATTCAGGTCAAAAAAAAGAAAAGATTGAGAGCAGCTGCTCTGCTTTCCCTGTAATTTTCAAGGAGATAACCAAAACTACTGGTGATAGTTTTGGTTGCATATCCTCAGGCGCTTTTTTATTTTTTCAGCTTTAAATAAATTTAAATTTTCTATTAATTCAATTTTATAAAATCTTTCATGTACAAAATTTGATATTCTAGGCAAATTTAATTTAAATCAACTTGTACTACATGTAATTGTTTAGTTAATCAATATAACTTAATATTATCGGTCATTCTGTATAGTTGAATATTGGAATGTTTGGATAGTTTTTTTTTTCAAGATTATTTGTTGTTTAGGACCAGCGGATGAGCATTCCCTTATCGAAGAGTGGCTGGGGTTCTAGACTATCAAAAAATTTGCGTATCATTCTATAGATTCCAGAGAATATCGAAATAAAATAAAACTCAAAGATGGATGATAAATGGTAGGAAGAAAAAGAGTAATAAAAAATTTTATTTTTCCTATTCCCAGGAAGTTTGCGAATACTTGAGACAAAGTAGAATAAATGATCTATGATATATTGTTTTGATAGGTCTGAAATTGAATTAACAGTTAAACATTTCCCTCTACAGGAAATTTTCTTTTGACCTTTATTTTATTTTTT
>JAAAKE020095489.1:0-12305 GCA_010014785.2 Anisolabis maritima | reverse complement strand
AATTAATTAAAGAAAAAAAAGAAATTAGTTTTGTTGTTGTGTGGAGAGGGGTTGTTGGGGGGGGGGGGGGGGGGGGGGGGGGGGGGGGGTGGTGTGGGGACCTCTTCTTTAGCTACGCCTCTGTCATTTACCACATCTCCTTAAAGAATTTATTTAAGTTTAAATGAAAATATCTATTATTATTATCAACTTTTAATATACAGATCCAATTAAAGAAAGTGTATTTTATTGATGTCATTTTATGCCAAGTTTAAGAGAAATTGTTTATTAGAAAACAAATGTTAAAAAAAAAAATATTGAAATCAGTTACTTCCTAAAGGATTTTTACTAAAAGTTAATCAAAATGCGATATTTACTTTTGAAGTTTAAAATGAAATTTATGAAATAAAATCTCTCAAACCGATTTTGCTCTAAATATGACACAATCAGACAACATAAAAACCGATTTATATTGTATAAAAATAAATAAATAAAAATCGTGTTAATCCGAAAATAATATTCAAATTAGTTATGGTTACCAACCAATAGAAAGAGTAAAATTTTTTAAAATAATCTGTTAAGCAACTAGCTCTTATATTTCCTCTTGAATAAGCTTAAATGAAATTTATTCATATTTAATCCTATTTCCTTCTTTAAAATTTAACTAACAGCGAAATGCCTTGTACCAGATTTAATTATATTATATATATCTTTCGCTCTACAAAAAAAAAAATTAATTTTAAACTATGACACTCACTTGATAGCTCTGAATTTGTTTTGAATTTATATTTCATTAATTCGGATTAAAACTTTTCAACTAAAATTTGTGTAAATTACTTCGTCTTATAACTTTTAACCAGGAAAATTTAAATTTATAATATAATAGAGAGGTTTTAAGATTATTTTGCTCATTAACACATCAATTTATTTTTTTAGGAGAATTTAGAAATTTATTTTTATTAAACAGTCTTTTTCATAATTTTTTTTCTTTCGCAACTGAGACCTTCTAGATATTAATATATAAATATAAATATTTACACATTTAGTCGATAACCCTTATCTAGTCAAATTTATTATCATTATTATTTTTTTAATCTTTTGACATCTGATGTCCTATACGATGGGATCAGAAATTAGTTGGTGTTTGGCTTAGGATGGTAGGCAACCTCCATGAGCAACTAGCTCAGTGCTCTAGAGCTCCTCTAGAAAGGATCACATATGCGCTTGTGTTGATTTTAAAATTGCTCTCCTTTTCTGTTTATATTTAAAAATAGAAAATATTTCTTCTGAGTTTGGAATTTTAGGCCATTAAGGGATAGATTTATTCACAATTATTTTTTAAATCTTTTTCAGTATCTAAGCGCTCCAACTAAATTTATTTAGATCACTTGGTAGCCAATATAATTTAAATAAATTTTATCGCTCAAGACGCGGAAAGATAATAACTATTGACCCTTAGTTCATAAAGCAAGGCAAGAGCTATTTCTACTCCAAGAGACAGGGTCAAGATTATTTATTATATTAATATTCTGTTAGTATATTAAAATTTGGATTTTTTCTCTGGGAATCAGAACAATTTTTAAATAAAAAGGTCGAAAATTCCAATGAACTGAATATTTCTATCCAGGCACATGTCAGAGACCTGATGTCCTTAATTCAATGTGTAACGTTCTTGAGATTATACTGGGGTGTATCTGCTTTTCCTTCCCAGGATGAACTCAGGATTATAAGTTTAACCTCTTTATTTCCTTGGCTAATCGCCCACTCAAACTAGACTAAAAAGAGACCAAAAAAGATTTGATGACTTTTTTTGCAAACATTTTGGACTCGCTAATTTTTTCCTAAGGCTCTCCAAAATCCCTTAAATATTTTTAGTTTTAAAAAAAATTTAAATTGAATTTATTTTGTGAATACTCAAAAAAATTAATCCCCGATGTGTAAATTTAAATATTTTAAATATAGGCCTATAAGTATCTTATTTAATATCTGACATTATGATTAAAAAATATCTACTAAAATATATCCCTTTAATCCCTCATTTAAATTTATATTCTAAAAATGTCAATATTATAAGTTTTATTTTAGATGCCTTTTTACAATCAAATTAATTATACAATTTTATTGTTTTAAATTTTATTTTCGATGAAGTGGCGACTATTCAAGAATCTTATGTGGATGAAACATACAGCCATTTCACCGAAAAAAAACATTGAGCAGAGAGAGCAGTGGTGTCTTTTCTTGCTCGCTGTGTTCCTGGGGACGATAAATCAACGGGCCGCGGGTTCCAATCCAGTCAGTGGATATAGGTTGGCCATTTTGGGGGATTTTCGCGCCGCGGAAATAAAGAAAGACGAGGCGGTCGGTCGGTCGGGTGGGTTTGCTAGGGGGATCCTGAGGGAAAAGGGAAACGGGAAAAGGGGATGGATCCCCGAGGGTTGCTTGCTTCGGTCGATGGCGGTGGTGGCTCTGCCTCGCCTCAACAGACACACCCCCATCCCGTCCCATATTACCGTCCCGTCCGTCCCGATTCAATGTCGGCCCGCTCTCTTCCCTCTGCTAGCAGCTCATATTGATTCGATTAAAATATCATCTATTTCGTAGGCAAATATATTAACTAGATTAACAGTGCGTTTTAAATAAAATACGATAACATTAAATCCAAATGAATTTAGAAGCCTCTTATTGGCAAATAAAGAAATAATTAACGCTTCTAAAACTCTTTTAAATAGAAAGAACAAATATATTTACTTTTTAGCTAAATGTTGACTTTTTAAAATTGATATTTGTTTTGAAAGACATCCATACCTGGACATACGTGTCGGCTGTTCTAGTCAGTCAATTATTTTTATTTGTTTTTTACTTTACTAGTGTTATACGAGGTATGTATTTATTCCAAATCCCCTCCCCCTCCCCTCCCATCACATTTACAAGATTGCAAGTACTTATATAAAATTTCTAAAATCATAGATGAATTTTGCCCAACTTCTAAATAGCTTTTAAATAACATCAAATCCGATTCCTCACAGGCTTCAATATTTCTTAAATCCTAAACATGCTTATCGTAATTTATCTAATTTGTTTGAAAATTTCATTTCATTTTTTTTTAGTTCATACTAAATATTACTCACGTGGTTTGGAATGAACAGAATATTTCTTTTGATGCGCATATGTCAGGGCCATGTCGTTAATTCAAATAAAATGATAAAAAGGTTAAGAGCTACTGTCTTAAATCTTCAACACTACCAATTCCGAATGATTATAATGTATTCAAAAACGGAAATATTAAGAAATTATTACGAAAAAATTCAAGAATTATATTTGAGTTAAAGGTAGGAAATAAAAAAATTAAATTTATTCCAATTCTATCTTAACTCTAAAAATTTAAAATATGTAAGAAATAAATATTACACTTATTTTATTTGTATCTTTTGGGTGATTGAGAGGTGAAAAATTGAATGGAATTTTAAATATTGCACTTCTAACCTAATCTATTTTACTTTTAAGAAAAAAAAAAAAGGGAATTTTTAAAATAATTTCTCTAAAAGAAAGAAGAGCTTAGAAGCAAACAAGTTAGGACCTTTCAGTTCCTATCGAGCCAAGAGTCAGTATAGATTGATTTAACTTAACGTTTTTATATTTAAGTGAAAGGATGATAACGTAACCCAACCCTTCTGTCTTTCTGATCGACAACCCTTCAAAGGTAATTAATATATTCATTTTGAAATATAAAAATACATTTTCAAATGTTTCTAGGAAAAATTTAATAAAAGACATTTTAGGTTTTTCGAGATTTATGAATCAAATAAAAATAAATAAATATATCTCGAAGCGGGCTATTTTATGCCAAATATTATTTTTAATAAAATAATTTTTTGTGAGTGCAATTATGAAAGTAATTATGATAATTTTGCCGGTAGTCCAGCCCTTTTCTTAAATTAAATAAATATTTATTTTTATTTTTAAAATCTAGTTTTTAAATTATTAACTGTATAAAATTTCTTTATTTATCCTAACGAAATTTCGTTCGATACTGACTCTGTCTTCAAAAAAAAAAAAAAAAAATATTTTTCCTTTTCTTTTTACCTCTGTCACTTGGTGCAGACGTAGAGGTCTCGCCTAACGTACTAAAGATTAGAGGTTCGCTTTCGGTCCTGAGCGACAAAAATTTGGTAGCCAATAATATAAATAAATAAGGACGGAGTCTAAATGGCAGTTGTCGGGAAAGACTTAAAAAACCTATTTATTTATTTATTAAAGGATTATATATATATTTTTCTTCCTTTTACTATAAATAATTTCTCAAATAATTTTGGGATTTTAATTAAAGCCATTTTATAAAGTGAAACAAATTTTTTAATTCCTCTCTTAATAAAATTAATTAAAGCCGAAACGTCAGCTGGAATAATCATAATAAAATTTTCTACTTTTATTTTATAAAAGATTTGCACATTGATATTGAATCGGCAAAAGCACCGCCGTTGTATCCTTTCTTCCCGAATCTACCCTTAAAAACCAAGTGGTTCTTAGTTTTTATTAAAATTGTTTAAGAATATAAATCGTATGTGAAGAGAGATTAAAAAATTCGTTATATGGAATCTTGTCTAAAAAATTAATATATTTAAAATCGATGAAATGTGTGAAACATTCGCTTCAACCCTTCAAATCTTCTAAATTTTTCATTTACATCAAAACTCAAAAATTTTTAAAATTAATTAATTATTAATTAATTAATTAATACAAATTTTATAATTTAATACATAAATAATATATTTATCCGGGGCCTCAATCTGCCTACTCCTCGAGCTCATTTGAGCGACCAAGCAACACCTCGACTCGAAGTGTAGGCAGATTGAGGCTTCTAAGTCAACCCAAACAATACACTAACATCACAACATCCAACCAAGCCCGCCCTAGTCCTCAGAGCGAAATCCAAACCACCACCACATCCACAACCACATCCACGGACCAAATTTGAGACTAGCAAGATTGCGACCCCGAAAACAAAAACAAACCACCTCCATCATCACTTCCCAACACAAAACTCTTGAAAATGGCTCCAAAAGGAGAGCCGAAACGTCGAGTTAATCTCAACAATCAACGAGGACCAACCCGGGAAAACATTATTCCATATATATATATTAATTACGATTCTTGTAATCCAGGCATATCAATCGAAAGACCTGCCTGAGATCCCAAGCCTCACTCCTTGGCTTTCTCAGCCACACCCCCCCTGTAGCCGAGGGGTACTTAATATTTAAAAATGTTTTAAAAAAATTGACAATAATAATAATAATGAACCCTATCATATATACAACTGTGATAATGGATATCCTCGAAAATTAGTAGTTCTCAAAGCCATCTCGAAAAGGGCAGTACCAGTTAGCAATCTTCAGAGCAAATAATACTTATTGACTGGGGTTCTTACCTTATTAGGTACTTTTAGAGCTATACAAATTTTACTCATTTAATAAATGAGGGAATTCATATTTCGATTTTTCCCACTTTTATATTTTCTTTTAGCCTATGTTTTCTCAGGGCACAAACACTAACAAAGTTTTTAAAAAAATTAGTTGATTTATTAAGTTTTTAACCTTTCTTTAAAAAATTTAAAAATAATTTCGCCTTGTATTGTATAATTTATTTATTATTCTTATTAATTGCTGTCTAATTGAAAAATAAACGTCCTCGAGGATTTGTCTTCTAGATTCGTATTTATGTAATATAAAAATTGGGGAGGTTCATCAAACTTGAGTTAAATGAAGCCTCGAGCGGAAGAGAGTCGGCAAATGGGCCATCGAAGACCGTTAAACGTTGCTGCGGGAATCCCTTAAAGGCTTAAGGCGAGATCTGGCTAGGATTGGCGAGGATTGTGCTTGGATTGGGACCCCTCAGCCCTTCTTGGAAAAGAGAAACTGGGGAAATAAGTGGAAAAGCCGATGGCTGGTTGGAGTTCTTATTCCGATGAGAAGAGATCGGTTCTTAGCCACCCGATGCAAGTCATCAGCAAATCAAGTCTTCAACCGCTCACTTTGAGTATGTTTTCACTTCAGAGCATTTTTTTTATTATTGTTTATGGGCTAGAAAAAATATAAAGATTGCCTATTTTTGGCTATTATATATTTAACAAGCAATTAAAACCCTATAACACCAAACATTACTCACCGGCCGTGTTGAAGAGAGAAAAGGGACAGGGATTGAAAAATAAAAATATATCCTATTTTATTATTATTATTATTATTTTAGTGCACATGCCTGTGATAATTTCTTTCGTTCACGATTATTTGAAAAATAATTATTCCATTGTGCTGCACACAAACTAGAACTAAATGCCAAGAAGTGCATGATTTTTAGTAAACATCGGACCATTAGAGGATGGAATATTTTTTTCTTTACATAATTTTTTTTTATATATTCCAAAACTAAATCTTCTCCGAGCAAAATGATATATAACACTTGTTTCTAAATTAGTTGCAAGTTTGTTAACAAAAATTAATTTATGTTAAAATTGGGACATTTGTTATATAAAGCTATTAATAAATCAAAGCAATAAACAAAAGCAATTAAAATTTAATTTTAATCGAATGATGAATGTGGTGGCCCTGTCCCTTGGTGCAGAGATAGAGGTCTGGCTTCACGTACCAAAAGTCAGTGGTTCGCTTCCCGTTCTGAGCGACAAAATTTTATTTATATTATATTGGCTGCCAATTAATATAAATAAATAAGGACGGAGTCTAAATGGCCTCCGATGCCAAAAAAGACTTGAAAAAAATTATGAATGTGAGATTTAAATATATTATAATTAAATATTATCGATTAATAGAAACAAAAAAATATCTTTTGAGGGGCAGGATCTTTCCTCTACTCAGTTGATCACACGGGTTAGTCTGATCGACTTGATTTATATTGTAGGGCTGTACAGTCTAAGAATTTTATAATTTTTTTAAAAGCCTTTTACGGCATCAGAAGTCATTTACACCCCATCCTTATTTATTTATATTAATTGGTAGCCAATATAATATAAATAAATTTTTGTCGCTCAGGATGGGAAGCGAACCATTGATCTTTGGTACGTGACCAGACCTCTATCTCTGCCCTAAGGGACAGGGCTAAAAATTAAAATATAATAAATAGCTATCTAATTGAGACCTTAATTATTTTTTTTTTTAAATTTAATTTTTCGATTTTATTCGAATAGTCCAATTCTTAATCTAAAAATTTGTTTCGCTTGATAAATCCCACTGAGTGCAATCGATCAAGGTAAAAATGTCACGTTTGATTTGCATTGCTGGTGGGCTTAGTGGAAAATAATTGGAGAACTCGAAATGAGAGAGAGAGAGCGACCACAATCGTTCGGGCTTGAGGCCAGGGTGTTTTTTTTTTTTTTTTTTAAGGGGGGGATGTGATGTGCAGAGTCTGTCTGGATTAGTCCTGGCTTATGCCTATATCAAACTCTTCCACGATCGCAATTCACCAGCCGCCTCAATTAAAAAAAAATTACTTGTAGAAAAACGGACAAATTCATGTGGATTTATAGATGATGGTATCTGAAACTAACATAAAAATTGTGATAATTGGTAAAATTTCAAAATTTCGGCGGCCCAGTGTAAAAAAATTTGTACTCCATATTTGATGCTTTATCCGAACCCGAAGTAAAAATTTTGAAATTCGAAAAAAATATGAACAGACATACAGAGAGAGAGAGAGAGAGAGAATATAATAACCAACTTTTAAGTTCTTTGAAAATATTTTTTATTTAGGAATTGGTAGTAAATAATTAATTATTCAAAGATTGAGGAGACGAATAGCTAAACTTATTAAGTACTGAAGCTTTTAATTTGAAGTTCAAAGTAACTCACATTCGAATTCATCTTCTGGCAAAAATTTATTCATATCTCCTGGGAAATTTTAAATTAAATTTCCTAAATTTTCTAATTTGGTAAATAAACTCACTCAGGGACTCACCTCTTGTGAGAAACACGAAACCACGAAGCCCAAGCTAAGGTTGGCAATTCCTCTATTCCTTTTAAGCCAACTTTTACCCTCCCTCCATCAAGCATCAGACCGTGCCAGGGGCCGGACTACTTCTTCTCTCATTTGCTTTTAATATGCCAACGAGATGAATGACAAAGAAAGAAGATTTGATAAATAAATCATTTGGGCCTAGGAGATTTTTTTCTTTAAGAACAGAACAAAAATTTTTTCGGAAATGGACATTTTCGTTCAATTTTCTATATAAAATATAATAGGCCATATATATGCTCATAAACATTATGAGATTGTTGAATACAACAATAGTTTTAATCTTTGATATCATCACTGAAGCGAGTAAGTGAAGGCAACCTCTTCGAAATAACAAACAAAATTCTCCAACATAATGGAAAAGTTTCATGTTTTTTTTCTTCCTTTTTTTAATGGATTATTTATTTTATTTGAATTTGGGAGGTGAGCTTATATCGAGTAATAAATAATTAAATGAAATAATATTTTTCAAATTGATTTAGATTAATATATAATAATTTTTTTACATTTGAATTTGAATTGGCCGGTCAAGTTGTTGAGCTCCGCGACAAATAAATAAAAATGCATTAAAAATGTTTAAAAAATTAGTTTAAATAATAATAATATTAATAATTTATTAAAAAAAATTTTAATGGATTTTTTAATATTTTGAATTGAACGAAGAAAGCGACGTAGCTCTCAAATGTAGATTCATTGCTTCGTGCTGGTGTCAATAGAAATTTAATATAAACATTAATGATTTTCAAGTTTTAATATTTTAATTTCTGTTTTTTGTGTGTGCCAAATATTCAAATGCAATTAAATGGACTTTGATGAAAATAATCTCAAGGTAAAAATATTTCTCATTTATTCATAATAAAAATTCTTCTCAGGATTTTGTTTATTATTTAAATTTAAAACATCTTTTAAAACAATAAAAATTTCACTACTTTCTTACCTATATGTCGAGGTTTCAAAGGAAAAACACATTTTGATGTCCCTTGAGTCTAAAAAAAAAAACGGGTCTCGTCTGTATGTCTGTGAACAAGATTTCTCAAACACGTAAAAATGAGGCTAAAATTTTATCTTTCAGCTAGGTACCCTCGTCACAGGCACCTCGAAGCTTTTCAATAAAATCGGTCAAAGACTGCTAGTACTTTAGTGATGTACTTTTTTAGTTTTTTCTATTTTCTCAAAATTCACTCTAATGATTTTGATTAAAATACTTAAATCAATAAATTATTAGGTGATCTTTGAAATGCATTATTCATTTTCCACCTCAAATTAGTGTAGAGCCCTCAATTTTAGATTTTAAGTATACCATAAAAAAATTAGGACACTCGTTGCCAAGGTAACAAAATTAAAATATTAATATTTTTATCCTTATTTATTTTAATTTAAGATTTAATTTTAATTTTAATTTTAAATTAAGATTTAATTCCCAATTTAATTTATTTTATTCTTTTTTTATTTTTATTATATTGATAATTGATTAATACACACAAACGAAAAATCTCTAAATTTCATTTTCATTTCATTTGGACTGTATAGGCCCACCTACCGTTTTTTTACTCGAGATGCTTTTATGGGGAGACTTTTCAAACCCAGCCGACCTCTGGCCGAAGCCATCTATCAACATTCTTGAAGTTTCTTGATTTCCTATCTATCACTACCTCCTCCTATATGCATTTCAACCTAACTACTCCAAAATCTAATTCCACTCGGACCCTTCCTTTCAACCTAATGTTAATCTATTCTGGGGGGATGTCCTAATTTTAGGAACGTAGCCTATTCCTTGCAAGTGCATCATTGAGAGGGAATCCTTCTTTATGTTCCTTTCATAGGACGGGGTGCCAGAGCAACTCTCTCTTCTCGTAGAGTTGCCTGAGGGTTCTATTATAGTTTTTTTTTTTGGTCTTTTCGGCATCTGAGACCATAGTGACTTGAAACGATACATATTCATTTTAATTAAGATACATATAATCCAGACATATTTATTTATATCAATTGGTATCCAATTGATTTAAATAAATTAAAAAAAACATTGACAATGTCAATATCTTTAATATTGGCCAAGGGAGGGGGAGGGTTCCTGTTTCATAATAAATGAAATTTAATTGCAAATTAATTAAGTTTTTTTTTATAACTATAAATATTTTCTTTGGGATAAATTTGAAATGAAAAAATTGGTGGCACTATTTATCTCTCGGGAACTATCATAAAGAAAAAATATATTGACCCATCTCGTATGAGAGCACATCACATTGCTTTCTCTTGGTTAATCAGGTAAGAGAAATTTGTGTGATGTGCTTTTATCGCACTAGTTTTTTTTTTTATATATTCTAATCATCTTTCAACGGAATTAATTCTCTTTTTATAATAACATTTTTTTTATAACTCATGAACCCAGAGGGAAAGTTCTCCAAAATCGTTTTATACAACAAATATAGAATTCTTTTAAGAAATGGCTTTCCTTTTTTATTTTTTACAAGAAAAATAATATTCCATTTAATTGTACATTTGTATATATTTGTGAAATTAATTTTCATTCGAAAATTAAGAGCTCATTTTCACTAAAATAAACGCTTTAGAACTCCATTCTGGAATATATCAAATGATCATGACCTAACTACAAACAACCGCTAATTAATTGGAATGTCAGTCGGGAAGGTATTTTTCTCTTTAGTTACCTACGATGGCGTCCATCAACAAAAACCCCTTGGGTTTTGTCCACTTGATTAGATAATAATCAGGAAAGCTAAGCCTAGGCAGATTGATTCCGGTTATGATTAGTGTTATTATTAGCGAGAAGCGCATTAGCCTGCTAATTACAAAAGCTGTTCCATTTAATGCCCAGCTAATGACCAATTGCGTCTCTCAGTGTGCAGTATCCCTCCGGCTTCCTGTCTTTTTATGAGAAATCAACCAAAGAGATTTAAAAAATAATTGTTAGCCATACGATGAACAGGAAAAACATTAATTAAAATGTTAATTTTAATTTGATAAACGTTATGAGTAGCCATATACTTTGAGATTGTTGAGAAAATTTTTTAATTTTTTTTTTTTTCAAGTTTTATTGTTGAGGTGACGAGTATCGTTTTGACTTTGTCAATCAATCAAGGCCAACTTTTGTCTCTTTTATCAATAAAATTAGATTTAGATGTACGAGTTCCTCCCCGACACAAGCTTGCCATGGCAAATATTTTCGGCTTATATTTTTTTTTGCAACATTATGATTAAAATATACGCTTGTATTATTATTTTAGTTTCTTATTTTTTCAGTAATTCTTTATTTGTATTAGTCATTTTTTTATTAGATACTCATCTTTATAAACACAAAATAACGAAAAATAAAAATTAATTTTATTCATACGAATGGTTTTGGCTTATTTTTTTAGTCTCTTCAATTATTATACATTTTACATATTAATTAGAGTATTTTCTTTATAAATATTTATTAAATTTTATAACCAGCTTTAACAAAATAAATAATTGTATTTATGACTTAACCATGCCATCAAGTAATGAAATTAAAATAAATATAATTAATTTGTTAAAATTTGTATATTAACTTGAAGACACTAAAAAATAAGCAGAAGTCATTTGTACGAATAAAATTAATTTTTTTATTATTCATTGTCTTAATGTTTATTAAAATGAGAATCCAAAAAAAATTTATTACATTACTTACATCAACAAATTTACATAAAATAATATTAATCAATTAATAATTAATGAGAATGAAATAATGAAAATATAAATAACATTTTTTTATTTATTTACCTCTTCAGGTGATCATTTTCTTTATAGATAGCAACATCAGCTACACTAACAAAATTTATTTAAAATTGGATTATTTATTCACATTTTTAATAGCAACCAACATATTAAATTCTATAGCTAATTTGTAAAAAATCATTTTAATATGGTAGAGAAAAACTTTAACTATTTATTAGTCTACTAGGAAAAATTGTCTTTATCCAACACATACTCCGGATATATTAATATAATATTAGAACAGAGAGATTTCATATTAAAATATGCCACATTCATTCATGTTCTCGTTAAATTTTTCTTTTCTATTTTAATATTTGTTGTCATAAATTTTAAGTTTTTCAAATACAATAAAGTCGTCACATAGTCAAATTAAATAAATATTTTTCCCATTAAATGACAATAAATCTCTGTGTTCCTCCCTCTTTGTATAATGGAATATTTGTATAAATATATTATATAAAAAAATAATTTATTCGTTTGCTTGGTGCAACTAAACGTGTTTTTGCGCCTGCTTCATCAATAACATCGATAGCTTTATCAGGTAGATGTCT
>JAAAKE020095478.1:8058-19628 GCA_010014785.2 Anisolabis maritima | reverse complement strand
TGATGCCACGGAAGCAATAATAATTATGTTATGTATAATGTATTTGTTTAAAGTTTTAACTTTTTATCTTAAAATCAATAAACGAGAATAGCACACACTTAATTTGTTTGATAATTAGGTTTATAAACTCTTATAGAGTTTAACATTTTAACTTGACTATTATTTAGCAGGAGGCGATTAGCCGAGCGGATAAAGCAGTTAAGCTTACAATCCTGAGTTGAAGGCAACTCGGGTTCAAATCCATCTCATGGCAAAAATTTACCTAACTTTATAAATTACCCTTCCTCGGGAAGGAAAAGGAGACTCACCCCAGTATGATCCCATGGAGTGTACTCTCTAGAGTAATCACAATGTGTCAGTCCTGAGACAAATGACTGACGAAAGATTATTTAACAACTTAATTTGGGTTTGGGCTAAATCTTAAAAAAAATCGTTTTGGGGCTCCTGGAGGACTTATTTAGACCCACAAATATTAGCGGAAGGATTAAAAAATTAGAGTTTATATATATATAATCACCCCTTCCACCAAACTTATTCATTATTACTTGTTTTGTATACACTAGACAGATAAAATGAACATTCACTTGAAAATTCCTTTACTGGCGAAAAATAAGGCAAGTTTAGATGCCTTAGAAGCCCAAATCAGTACATTCCCTTCTTTCCTCTCGAGCAGTCGTTTTAACACTTGATGACTATAATACGCATGCTGAGGTTCATTGCTGAGTTGCTGATGAGAAAATGACAACATGTCCAAATTATTAGTCACCAATCTCTGTAATTTGCATATTGTCTCATCACTTGGCACTAATTCGTCGTCAGGTCTAAACAATTCTGGTACGGTGTAGGCTTCGATAATACCGCCATTTCCTTCATTCTCAGCATCCAATTCTTCAGCTTGTTCTAATACTCGTATCACCTATTTAACAAATTTTTATTATATAGAATTCTTTTGAAATTTAAAATAAAATTATTTTTCCATTTAATTTATTTTTCTACATTAGAATAGAATAGATTCTATACAAAATTTAAAATCTCCAAATAATAAATTACAATAAATTAATTTTTTAAATTAAAGCAAGTCTTAGTCTTAGAAGAGGATCGTTTACAGTCCTAAGTGAAATTTTTGTAAAAAAAAAGGTGGAATCAGAATATTTTGTAATACCTCAAAGAAAACTAGATCCATATTAATTTAAAAAATTCCATTTCATTATTAATTATTTATTACAAAGAGAATTTGTTTATAATTTAATCAGCCAAGGAGGACTTCAAAATCCAATTACCTAACTAGCCTCTAATTGTTGATTTTAGGTCTTTTCTGTTTGTTATCTAGTATGGCCTCATTGTATTTACTCTATTTGGCAATTATCTTCCCTCATCCGGGCTTCTAGGAATTAAACGTTCCTTCCTCGAAACTGTCTTTGTTGTTTGTCTAACTAAACTTTATTTGCTCTAGCTCAAGAACTAGATCAGTTCCCAACTTCTAAACGAGAGGCCAAGAAGTCAACTTCGGATATTTGCATTTTCAGTTTTTGATTCTAATTTTTTTTTTTCTTTTAGAATAGAATATTAATATAAAAGTTAAATTTGAATTCTTATGAGTAATATTTTTTAATTTAACTTTAATTGAATTTTTTTCTTGGCTGACTTTTTATTAAAAAAATATCCATTCATTGAATTTATACATCTATCTAATGCTAATAAATATTGCATATATAAAATAATTTCATTTTCCATACATAATTTTAAGCTCATTTTTTTTCGGAAATATATATTTACTTTTTCATTTAAAATATTAAAATATTCAATAAAAAAATTACTAGATATTGTTAAAATTATTTTTCTAATATGTAAAGCTTACATAAATTCCAAAAAAATTTTTGGGTCACTTGACATACAATTGTGCTGCACCAAATGGCCAAAAAAAAATATTGAATGGGCACTGCCATTAGTTTGTAGCTCATCTTATTTTTGATTCGATAAAGCAAGTAGTCAATATTGATAATCTCAAGGGATGTGTTTAGGATCCCAGGCAGTCCGATGAAAATTTATTTAAACCATTTCAATACTAATTGGTATAAATAAATATGCTTAGATAATTGCATCGTATATATATATAAATAATATTAAAACATTGTTCAGGGATTATATACCTCCAGATGCCTAAAAAAGATTTTAAAAAATCTTTGGTTCGAAACTTCTCAATATTTGAGAATCCAAAGACTATCTCTGACCCTTCTCTCCCCTTCCTGGTAGGTAATATTTTACAAATAAAAACATTCTGATGTTACGCTTATTTATTCTACATCGATCATGAATTTTTCCCATTTAGGCCCAACTTTTCCATTAATGAAATGGAATTTTTTTCTTTTAAGGAACCAAGGGCTAAAAAAATTAAATTCCTTGCCCACATAATTTGGTGGTCTTTGTAACGGGTTACTAATTTGGAATACTGATCCTTCTCTTAAATAAAGATTGATTGAAAAAGAAAATCGGTTTCTCTCTTGTCTTAATTTATATATATAATTGGTTAAAAAAAAATTTTAATCTCAGTCCAAATAAATGGAATTAGTTGTAAAAATAACCATCTAATATTTTTATTCTGACCTTTGCAAATTCACCTTCTTTAATCAACAATGATGCAATATGATTAATAATCCGTAAAGCTAGATAGACCATTTCTGGCAAGGTGACATAATCTTTAATCAATCGCATAATTGCGACTAGAGATTCTTTCAATTTTTGATCGTCAGCAAATTGCGGATCAGCATACATCAATTTGGCTTTCTCATACATAATTCCAGCCCTCATGGCACGAAGACGAGATGCTCTTCGATTATTCAAAACGGTCGTCAGATTGAATTTGTCGCCATCGGCTTCATCCTTAGGGACAGTGGCCTCTTGATTTGCAACTTCGTACTCCCCTTCAATTTCTAAACTCAGGTTGTTCAAGATTGCGAGCGGTTCGTTTAAGATTTGTTCACAAGGCATATCAGATTTGCTCAATTTTGAGCTTAGATTCAAGCTTAAAACACTTGCCCGGAATTGATTCCATGAAATGTGAAGTTTGGAGAATTGGAATTTCGCTTTAGGTTCTTCTATATTTTCAAGTACAGTTTGATTCTCTGATACACATTCAACATTTGCATCTTAAAAAGCAAGAATCATTAGAAATAATGACAGACTACTAATTAAATAAACTATTATTTTTAACAATTTTATAACTAATAAACATTTAGGAATAATAAAAATCATTTTTTTTTTTTTGAGTTAGGGATGGGTTTGTCAATTCTTATAGTTGGGTAAAAATTGCTAACAAATAGTCAGTTGCTCTGTAACAATTAGTCAATCAAGGGATTTTTGGCTGCAGCCTGGCAAAAAATAAAAACAAATAGGTTCTTATATGTTTTATACGCCTATCATGTACTTCTGCAGTGCTAACAAATAATCAATTCCTAGCGTTATTCGGTAAAAATTAGTTAATTTTACCACTGTAACTACTTGTTAGTTCTAAAGAAGTGCACGGTAGGCGTACAAAACATCAGATATATGAACCTATTTGTTTTTATTTTTTGCCTGACTGCACCCGGAACTAATTACTACATCAAAAAAGACAACCATCATAAAAAATCATTGTCTTGGAGTGGCAAAATTTTAATGATATTTTTCTCCCTTTATTAAAGTGTGGAGAGGATCTGAGATTTAAAAATGTCTAATTTTTAATATCTAAGTGCTTTTCTCGCTAGGGAATCCCATGTGTGACATGGTCTTAATTAATTCTAATATCCTAAACATTATTTTTTACAATCAAGAATTTAATTATCTATATTTAATTATTTTAAATTACTTAACCTATCTTTAATTTAACCACTATAAGGGTTTATAACCTTTACATTTCAATGATCTTTTTGTATGAAATGTTTGACAAAACAACCAGGATAAATTTGCTAGGACCTATTTAATGTCTTTATTATTATTATTTTTTTTTTTTAAAGAAATGTAGGTGGGAGAGGAAGACTTTTTTTATTTGTTACATTTCTTTTTGAAATATTCAAAATTGAATTTTTAATTTTACGATTTTTCACCTTTTTTTTTTAATTTAATTTTTATTTTGCTCTGTTTTTTGTCAATTAAATAATTGGTCTTAGATAGCTCACTCACCCCTTCCTAAATACTCCACAGAGTAGTCTAGTAAACAAAATAAAAATATGGAGAAATGATGGGCATCCTTCCTACCTATCTCAGGTAACGAAAAGCTCACGAGTTAAATGTTATTCGTATCTGCATACTTATTTTGAATCTGTTTAGTAGACCATAGTTCAGAGAAAACAAAATAAAATAAAAAATTATGTTAAGAGGTGTAAATAAAAGGATTTCCTCATTTTCCTAACCTTAGATTTGATGTTATGTTATTAAATATTTTAAACGATCATTCTATTAATATTCGTTATAATAATTATTTACTTAATGATATCTACATATGTATAACAATATATATATTTTTATCTTTCAAATTTTAGAAAATATTCACTAAGCAAATTATGAAAGTTATAATTTTAAAAAAATTCAATTATATTCTACAAACTCACCTGCTCCTGCCATTCTTATAAACTTTAAATTTATAATATTTTCGTTTTCTTGAAATTATAATAAATATTTAATATATTTAAATACTTCATTAAATAAACAAAAAAACTAACTAATAAATTTCAAATAGCCGAAATACATTAAATAAACAAGTCTCAACCAAATTTTGTTTTGCAAATATGTCTTATGGGCATTGAATAAATAGATCCAAGAGACTATGAGTTTGTTATTTCAATTTATAGAGATGAAAGGCTGAGACGTTAGAAATGTTGACATTGTCATCATTAATTATCTTAAGACCAAGTGATACACACTACGATAAAAATTAATTTAAACCAATTGGCATACATATACATACAAGGGTGGTCTGAAAAGTTTCCGACCATCACCTTCGTAAACAATTATTTTGCAGAGAAAGACGCCGAGTAATATTTGTATGGGTTAAAGAGATGGGGAGCATCGCTAGAAGACTTGAAGACTTACAAGGAGACTATGTAAAAGAATAAAAATAAATTTGAAGAAAAAATGTCTTGTATCTTTGTTAGGTCGGAAACTTTTCATTTAGCCTTCTCGTAAGTAGCTCGATAACAATTATTTAAACTCTATAGAGCTTAAGATACCGAAAAGATTTTTTTAAAGTCTTTTCGACATCTTAGCCCCTATAAACATCATTATTATATTATTTACGATACTTGTTATCCAGGCATATTTACTTATACCATTTGGTATCCAAATGGATTAAATAAATTTTCAACTGCCTGGGATCCGAACCCAAACCCTTTCTTGCAAATTTCAATATCTTTAACCTCTCGGCCACGAGGAGAGGGCGGGAATAAATTAAAAGGGTTTATTTTTTTCTCTCCAAATCACTGTTAATTTTGATAGTTGTATTTAAAAAAGTATGTATGTGACGAATCACACAACTTTCTCTTACTTAAGGTAAGGAAAACGGAGTGATGTGCTGTAACACTAGATGTCGGCCGAAATATTTGCAAAGAAATTCATATAAGTGTAAATCGAAAAACGGCTGGAATTAATCCAAATGCCTTAATATAGTATATCCGTATATTTTTTCCTTTTTTATTAAATAACTTAACACTTAGAAATAAATGGCATATTCTGCTCTTGAAGTCGTCATAACGCGGCACTCAATAGCCAATCAGCAGTCTGTCAAAGAAAACATTTTCGGATTATAGTATTGTGTCGGTATTTAAATTCCTTGTAGATAATTATAAGAATGAAAGTAAACCTTAAGTTCTCTTTTTATTTCTCTCTCTCTGATGAGTTTTATAAATAAAGGTTCATCTAAATGAATCTGACAAATAAAATTAGAGTTTGTTTTGTTCTCGCCGGACCCTATTTTGATAATTAAACTGACGACACTCTGAGAAAAATTTTAAAGAAAAAAAATAAAATTTAATGTGATATTAGTTACTTTGTTTTTAGTTGTTTGTTTAATCTCATTACGTTCATTCTCTATCAAAAGCTTTTATAGCTACATTTAAAAGCAGTATTTTCCTCTATAAAGTTCTCTTTTCAGTAAATGACAGCCTTTTTTTATATTTTTCTTTTTCTTTTTATTTCAGTACGAATTTAAAGCGAAAGGCATCAAAAAGAAGAAGGTGACAGTTGAGGTGTCCGTAGAAGGAGTTCGTGTCACATTGCGCAAGAAAAAGGTAAGTTGAGTGGCAAAGCATTCCATTCTTATAGGCTTTTATTTTATAAGGAGACCTCTAACATTTCTTTGCTTTCACATAAATAGACGATTAAGTGTTTAACTCGTTAACCCCTCGATGTTGTCTCGTAAATTTCAAACATCATAAAATTTTTTTTTTTGAACATTTTTCTTCATTATATTACGTCTCATTTTTGAATTAATGAAGAATGACTTGTCTATTTAGAGTACCTGATTTTCTAAAAATATTTGTTAGATCTCTTTTCTTTTTTTTTTTTTCCAATTTAATTTCTAATTCTAAAGGATCACAAGAACTTAATAAATCTAATTTATTCTTTACTATTTAAAGAACATCAATATTAATTTTTAAAAATTAATTACAATTTCCATCATAAATTATAAAATAATGAAGGTTTTTTTTATAGTTAAAAATTTTTTCTCATTTCCAACGGGAATTTAATTTTTAACTCTTCCACTTAAAATTAAAATTTAATTTTGAACCAGTGCTTTAAATCAGAGATGTTTAAATTAAAATTAGAAAGAGAGAGAGAGAGAGAATTGAATAAAAGTATGAAAAGCTCAAAAATGTAACTTGTATATAATTCAATTTTTTTGCTATTAGCTACTTTTACTGATAACTTACGAAAACTTGTATTTTTTAAAAGGGCAAAGGGAAAGGGTTTATTCCTAGGCTATGCTAAGCCTCTTTTAGGAGATAACACTATTTTGATATCAATTTTGAGCTACCATCTCGTTTATGCTTATACTCTTACAAATGTTTTGACATGAATACCTTCTTAAATTCAGGGAGAAGTGATATTATGAAAATCCTAATGAGAAGAAAAGTCACATTTATTTCACTCTAATACTCAAAAGATATAAAGGAGATGCTTTCGCTTCCCCCCTGAAAATTTTTTTTCTACGTCCCCAACAACCTTTCATAATAGATGATGTCAGGTTTAACCAATATGATTCGACATGTAAAATAGGTATAATTTTATCTAATTTTTCTAACTTTAGCCGCATTAACAAATTATGGGTTTTTCAAAAAAAATTTTTTTTTTTTTTGTCGAATGAATTATTTCTCATTCTAATCTTGGCTCATATGCCACGACTTCCTTGTCCTTATATATAATACATATAATATCCTCTTATTGTACTTTTTTGCCCTTTGTGAATGAATATACTATAATAATCAATATATTGTATATTTGTATTATATTCAATACATAATAACTTTGTTCGTTTTTATGGTATTTAATTAATTAAGTAATTAAAAGTTAAAATTAATGTCAAATAAACTATTTGAAACTCAACTAGTGCCGCACTTACTCCAAGCTAAGGGGAGGTAGATCACTCTCTTTTAATGCCTTCAACATCCCTCATACTTTAGCATCTCCTTTATACCTTTTGAATATTAGAGTGAAATTAATATGACTTTTCTTCTCATTAGGATTTTCACAATTTCACTTCTCTCTGAATTTAAGAAGGTATTCATGTCAAAACATTTATAACATTTGTAAGAGTATAAGCAGAAAAAATATTGGAAGAGAAAATTAAGACATGGTCATATGCTTTTTTTTTCCCCTTTAGCCTAAAATTAAAGGAACTTTTTTTTTTTGAAGATTCTGAATCTAATTATGGATTGATTAGAAGTTGTGATGTTAAATAACTTTAAAAAGGTTAAAAGTTAGGCTTTACAATTCAAGGCTCAACTTCTGTTTAATAAGGACAATATTTAATATTCATAACGTAATTTTTTGAGTGTATATGAAAAAATAAATTGGCTTTTCCAGACGCTGAAGATGACTGAATCAAATCGAAACATCGGAAAATAGAAGTAATTTCTTTCTCTAGCTGCCCTATTAACTTAATTTTATATTAAAAACCATAAAATGAATAAATGACATAATTTGAAAACTAGAAGTCCCAATTCATAAAATAAAACTGGTGTCAAATGTTGACCATATTTTTTAGAATGATTTCTTTGTAAGAATTTTAAGAAATCACCTCTCTTTTTAATATCTTTTTTTTTTTTTTAAATTTTATAATTAAACCATTTTTACTGACTTAATATGAGTAGACATTGGCTAATCCAAACTCATTTTCATAATAGTCTTCATATAAAACGTTGATTAAACAAAGCATTTGTCTCTCTTTGTCTAGAGTGCCAGTAAATAAAAATAGAAATGAAATTTAAATAAAAATGTCATATAAATTTTCAGAAAAAAGATTTATAAATTTCCAAAAATTTTCATCGAAAAAATATTCTTCTTTAAATGGCCACAGACCATATTTCCATTTGGTCAGGATTATTTTCGCTTATATTTTTTTTTCATTTTGAAGATTGTTTATTTTTCCCTTAAATTTTTTGAGGATATATATACTTTATTCATTTAAAATAATAATAATTTGTTATTTTAGAAACACATTTTTTACAAGATTTATTTAAATAAAATTTGGATAAAAACTGATTAGCTTTAGGCAATCCTTTTACTTTCAATTGTCTTTTATGTTGCATTTAACTTAATAATAATGGATTTAGGAGCACATCATACAACTTACTCTTACATGTTTAGGTGCTGTCGGATTTTTTGTGTCGGTAGTATATCAGTGCCCAAGATATAAGTGGTGCTACCCCTAATTTTGTCATTCCAAATTGAGCTTGAGGAAAATATTTTTTTGTCTTTTCGGCATCTGAGACTAAACGTTTATTATATATTATTATTATTATATATTATATTATATTATCATTGTATATGTATATACAATATTTACGATTGAATTAATTTTCCAGAGATATTTATTTATATTTGGTATACAAATGATTTTAAATTAATTTTCATCGGACTGACTGGGATCCGAATCCACATACCTTGAGTTTTAAGGTAGCAATATAAAAATTAAATTTCCGCCAATCTTCAACACATTTTAAAATGTATACAATATTCTCGGACGGAGGCGGTATATTATATAAAGGCATGCACGCAGAAAACCTGTTTGTGGGGAACTACATACGAGTATAATTTCTTCTACCTCAATGCACGAAATTAATTAGCCAATTTTCAGACAATAAAAAATTTTAATTTTTAAATAAATCGATATTATTAATATTTAAATTTTACCATCATTAATTGAACGGTCGCCGGAAGTCATCGATACGATATTCTCTAAAAACATATTATATATAGTTAAGATGGCCTCAAAAACTAAAATTGAAATTAATATTGAAATACAAAAAACCATCACTAAGGAGTTCCCATCTTTGAAGAGAAATTATCAATTTTTGTTACATCTCGATCTTTTTCAGTTCTATTACTACTGTTTGCGAAAAATAATCAAAGAAAATTCGAAATAAAGTGTTACCCTAGTTAAATCAGGCATTTATTTTCTTAGATCTTATCGTAGATCTCTAATCAAATTGAGATCTTTATTTCTCAAGGTTAAATATAAAATTTTATAATCCAACCAAATAATATCTAATAAGTTAATAAACTTAAACATATAAATATAACTACAAAAAGTATAATAATTACAAAAAAATAATCAAATTAAATTAAACATTCTAAATAAAGTTTAGAAAGTATTTTCATTGAAGTTGATTATCTAGATACCTTGTTTCTGAAGTTATAAATAAACCACCCCAGAAAAGTTGGAATTGTGCGAGACACCTGAACATTCGCAAGGGGTTGTTTTAATGGCAATAGTAGTAGTAGTTCTCGTGGTGACTCCGTGCAAAGCGGAGAGATTGGCACCATGCCCCTAGTGCCTTTGTTCTAGGCCAACCAGACACGCACCATCCGTAGCCCGTAATCCGTAATCGGCCTCCTGGGGGTCATCGGGCCAACCCTCACCTAGAGTAAACAAAACAAAAACTCTACCGTTTTCAATTTGCAATTCCATTTTTTTTTCTCCTCGAATAACAAAATAAATTTTAAATCTAATCCTCTGTGTAAAAAAAATGCTTTCTCTGCATTCCTCTGCGTAATAGACGAATCTCTATTACATATTTCAAGAATATATTAGAGCATCCCCTAAAGCATGGACGGATTTACTGCAATTCATTTTTCATTTATGGCGATGAAAAAAAAAACAAGCACCCGTGTCTTGTTTTACATAATTCAAACCGATATATCAGCATTAATTTGTGCTTTTATTAGCCCTATATTTTAATTTTTGTTTGATATAGATTTTTTTTTACAATCTCTTATTCTCGTAATTGGATCACAATTTGGTTTCTCGCTAATGTATGTGTTTCTGAGTTTACTTATATTTTACAATATTAGGATATTATATTTTCGTTAGATAACGCTACATAAATGAATTACGGCTCCTCCAGTTAGACTTAAATAAATATAAACATTCACATTTGAAATTTGAAATGGAGATTAGAGATATATATTGACAACATTAAAACCAAGGGGTGTGATCTAGAAACGGTTCCAGGTAGTCATAGGAAAGTTTATTCAATTGGATAGCAATATAAAAGGTATAAGTAAATGCCTGGATAAATTTGTATCGCAAATAATATATTATTAAAATTGTTTAAAGTCTATATGGCCTCAGATGCAACAAAAACTTTTTTTTTCTTTTTTGAATGTTTAGAGGCTAATGATAATGATTTTTTTTTTAAGTCTCTTCGGCAACTGAAGCCATATAGAAACGATATACAATATATATTATTGTAATAAGATACACGTAATCCAGGTATATTGATCCAAATAATTTAAATAAATTTTCATCGGAATGTCTGGAATCCAAACCCATATCCCTTGGCTTTTAAGATTATCAATAATGACAATGTCAATATCTTTAACTTCTCGACTACCCGCCGGTGCTAAGATAATCCCTCCTCAAACTAGGACATCCTTCCTAGCATAGAATAGCTGGGTTGAAAGGGACCTGGTGGAATTAGATATAGGAGTAAGGAAATAAAGTAACTTGCCGATAGTTGGCCAGTGGTCCGTTGGGTTTGAGGTGTATGTCTCCGTGCACGAAAGCACCTCGGGTAAATAAACATGGATCCCAACAGGTGGGCCTAAACGATCCAAATGAAAAATACCAAGGGAGCCCGACGCAAAAAATCGCATGTGACAGCACATCACTCAATTTTAGTAAGAGAATAATAAAAATGTTGGAAAGTTTTGCAACTTTGTTGCCTGTTTTAATTCAATCATCCCATTATTTTCTCTTACCTAATCAGATAAGAGAAAGTTGTGTGATGTGCTCTTAGTCAGATCAGATTTTCTACTTTAAATCAAATCCATAGGTTATTTGAAAAATATAATCAAAAATATATAGTGAAAATTTA
>JAAAKE020095467.1:4165-19630 GCA_010014785.2 Anisolabis maritima | reverse complement strand
GCCGGTCGTAGTTCATTTAACGGATCGGGATTTGGCAAAGATGTTTAAACGGATTCAAGATAGTCATGAACCCTGGCCCAATTTATTTTTCCTAATATTAATTTCTATCTCTAACTTTTTTGTCTTCGTCATTTGAGGTCATAGAGACTTAAACGATATACAATTTATATTAATTTTGATATCTAGTCCAGGCATATTTATTTATATCAATTGGTATCCGAACCCACATCCCTTGACTTTTAAGGTTATCAATTTTGATATTGGCACAATCTTTTACCTCTCGGCCAAAGGGAGGGGATGGCTTATTAGATCAACTTGAATCTATATTAAAGAAGAAGCTCTGATTCTTACAACTATCGTGTAGCTTGCTTTTCACTATTAATAATATTAATAGTACTTTAATTAATTAATTCCTCTTGCAGGGTGTGACACTATCCAAAGTTGAATTGACTTAAGAATTAATTTTATTGGGGATCCTAAATAAATCCCAACGAACTCACAATGGTTTTTGTTTCATTAAATATAATAAATTAGTATTTAATCACTGGCTTATTCAGGGGGAAGGGGCTTCTCTCTAAAGCCAAAAAAATTGCAAAAATAAATATTAAATCTATATATTTATTTGATGTTGAGCTTTTATTGAAAGTAAAATAAATAAAAAAAATGATTAAAAAGACCTACAATGACGAATTTAGGCTTATTTTTTAATTTGTTTTTATACTCTTTGCGACTACAAAAGCCATTTAGAGATTACAAATTTTAATAAATATTTATTATAAACATTAAATATCGATAGCTTCCGGAGGGCATTCCACAGTCTTGTCCTTTGCGGCCATCCATCCGAAGTTCAACACTGCTTGACCTTGCTTGGCAACGAAGATCTTGGTGGCTGTTGTTCTTCACTCCAGCCAGGTTGTCGTATTTAGCCATTATCATAAACTCTCTCTTTAATTTACATAAATATGGACAGAGTCTAAAAGGCCTCAAAAGAGTTTTCTCTATGAATATGCACTGTATGTTTATTTTTTAATACCAAATGTTTTTATCGTTTTTTTTTTTTTTTTTTTTTTTTTTAGAATAAATAATCTCCCGCTCAACGGAGTGTTATGAAAATTGGTCAAGGGCTGAAATTCTTAATTAGTATCATCCAGTTTCAAAAGATCTAATCCAGCGGATATTGAGAAAATCGTAGTGCTCGATAAATAATATTGGTGGAGGGGGGGGGGGGGGATTTTTATACCGCACCTTGCTATTCGATTCCATTCAAATTTTAAAGCTTTCTTACACCCTTCTAGGGCTATAAAGTGATTAAGTTTCATCCTTTGCCGATGAGTGCTTCCAGAGATATAAGCCAAAATAAAACTACAGACTAAGGAACATACGCACACTACGATTTTGTTTTTTGGCGTCCTTTTGACTTGAAACTTAAAGAAATTTTAATTTTAATTTTTCACAATATTACTTTCCCTTTATTATTATATATAATAGTGCGAGAAAATAAAATTATATCCAAATTATAGGACTAAAATAAAATGGAGGTTCAAGGGTCGCAGCTCCCTGACGAAGTGCGATTCCGGACGAAGCTTGTTATAATAAAAAGAAAAAAAAATTCCAAAAATAATAAGAAAATAAGCAATAAAATCTTTTTAATTGCTACCCCTCTTCCTCCCAAACAAAATTCTAATTATGCTTCTCTAATTAATGAAATGAATCTTTGGAATCCGAACCGGGTTCTAAATATAATACAATACTACATACAAATTATTTCAACAATCTACATCTAAAATCAAAATAATTTAAATAATACTTCTATCAGTTTTCTTACATCTTCATTTTTTATTAATTATTAATTATTTTTAGTATTCTACCTGTTTTAAATTATTCATTTTAATCTAACAAAGACTAATTAATCTTCACTGACTTAGAAGTTAATTGGGTTAATTAATAGCAGGATTATGAATGGGCCTAGGAATTGTATAAATAATGTACAAAATGTTAAATATTCTACTATGGACATGCAGAGTATATAAATTTTATTAATGAGATTGCAATTCACCAATAAAATTTTTCCAAAAATGATATTTAATTTAATGAATATTTATAATATCACGGACATATTATAATATGAGCTCATCAATTAAACACGTTTCTATAATAATTATTTGCATAAGGTTATATATAAATCATATTCATCCAACATTAAAGATCAAAGTAATAACGGAAGGATTAATATAACCAATAACAAAATTAATAATAATATGTAAATAACAAAATAGAGGCTTGATAGACAAGTTTTATATTAAAATACTATAACAAGTTTTCTCAAATAATATCTCTCTCTTTTACTCTCTATAAGTTCTCCCCCTCCCCATCCCCTCTTTCTCTTTCTAGATTCGGCATGCTGAGCAAATAAGATCAACGAACAAAGTTTCATCTTGATTTCATTCACTGTACAATGTTGCGAGTTGTTTCCTTACTCAAACAAATAAAACTGAAATGTTTAAATACCGAGCTCTTATTACTATTTAATGAGAAATAAATTTTTAATAAATTATTTTGATTAAAAATCTACAAAAAAAAACATGTCAATAATTGTTTTATATTTTTATTTCTTGAGTATATTCTGGGATTTGATTTTAGGGAGATTAAGTTCAAATATAAATTACATACGAGATATATGTTACATATGTATATTTCACGTATTATATATACAATTTATTCATTGTATTCGAAATCGACACTTGCCTAATTCACGGAATAAACGAGACCAGAACTCAGTAGACTCCTGCAAATTGTTTTAATGTTTTTTTTTTTTTTTTTCTATGTAACCAACTAATACTTTACTGAAAGTGTATGTCCCGCCTCTGGCATGCACCATTGTAAACGCCTGTAAGTTATTTTTGGCTATTTTTTTTTAATCTAAGGAAAACCAAATTATATTTCACCTAAGAGAATCCTTCACTACCCTGGACCTTCTGGTTTTTGTAAAAAATAATAAATTTAAATAATTAGTGAATACATTAGTTTTAAATATTGATTCTTGAGCCTTGCTTATTTCGCGAATTAGGCATATGTCTATTACACGTGCTAGGCAGAGTATTGCTTATTATACGCGAAAATGGCCTAATTCATGAAATATGCAATTACACAAATTCGATGTTACCTATATTTTAAAAAAATTTTAATTCCTATCCTGAGCGACAAAATTTAAATGATATTGGCTACCAATTAATTTTAATAAATAAGAATAGAGGGTAAATAACCTCAAATGCCAAAAAATATTTTGGAACAATTTAATAATTACAAATACTTTTTAAACTTTAGTTTCAATTTAAATAATCAATATTTCTAATGTTAAATTGAAAATATTGATATTTAGTATTATTAGGGCACAGTAGTAAATATACCACTTGGAAAATAATTATGTAAGCTTAATGTGAGGAGGGGGGAATATTCCCCACATACTCCTCCTCCATTTTAAAACAACAAAAAATATTAATTACAAATATTATTAAAATATAAAAAGTTTGAATTTCAAAAAAATTCTAAGGTTATTTGATATTTTGAGAAAATTCTCTACAATTAGATTTTTTTTTCTCGAGACTTTTTATATTATAATTTTTTTCTGTCTTAAGAAAAAAAAAGTTCATGAATAACTTTTTTTTTAAACCTGGTAATAAGTTAGATAGAGGCTTAATCTAACTTTGAAGATATTCACTGGAACAAAGTCTCAATAATGATGAAATTTGTTTTTAACTACTTTCGAAAAGAGTTGAATCATTTTAATGGTTTCCAAAATGGAAATCCGACCAACGAAATATTCGTATTTATTTTAATAAAGGACCCTTATGCACCGGGTGACTTATTTCGAATTAAGGATGAAAACAACTCGGTGTTTAATCAACAGTTAATCAAATCCGGCCTTTTGAAAACGGATTCTTCATTACTTTCAAGTACGACTGCGCCTGCACACTATTAAAACTTTTCATTTAATCTCAAGGCGGAACAAAGGCAATTCGTATTCGTAACTAAACATTGGCGTTTGTTCATCTAGACAAAAGCAACGGGGTCTTGGAAACAGTTGTTAATTTTATCTAAAGCTAGATTTATTAAACACTCCTCAAAGTATAAGCAGGTTTATATAAACCACACTTGAGATGTATATTTATTTTTTTTTTCTATATTAAAATAATAATAAAAAAACATTCCGCGAAATAATTCTTCTAATGTTGCCTTTTTCTGTAAGTATTCATTGCTTGAAAATGATGTAAGATGTAAATTGTTTTTTAGGACTCAAGAGGAATCATGTGATTGTTGGTTCGGTGAAAATATAACGATCCAGAACTAAAATTTTCTTTTTTTCGTTTTTTTTTTAGAAAATTTTTTTACGTAGAAAATTTAAAAAAAAAAACATTCGAAATTGTTAATTTCACACAATTTACGGAAGATTTTATACAAAAAAAAAAAAAAAAATTGACTTCTCCCCTTTCCTATCCCTCTTAAATGGCTTGATATTAAATTGGACTCCTCAAAAAAATTTTCTGGGTTCATGTTTGTAGGGTCATTTTGAGCCGCTGATGCCAAACTAACCCAATGCAAAAAATTTCTTCATGTATTCAAGAAATTAATAAGCGGAAATGCTTTACCATCCTAAAAATTTTCCAAAAACTCCTGTCTTTTTTCCCCATGATTTGTTCTTGATTCAAATTAACAAAAACAAACTGACGATTATATATTAAGGAGGACAAATGGGCGGATCGGACTTTTTTAAGATTTAAAATTGAACAGTTACTATGAAGTTTCAACCCAATATCGCAATTAAGATAACATTTAATTTGCATAAATAAAATATATAACAAAAACAAAAATTTTACCTTATAGAAGGAAGTGAGTTCGGAAAGGAAATTTTGCGAATCATAAATTATATTTAGTTTTGAAAGTAGTTCAAATCGTTAATTTTAATTTATAACCATTTTAAGGAAATAAAGGAAATGAGAATAAAGCTTTAGTGGTAATAATAATAATAATAATAATAAGTTCAATCTATAAATATAATTCTTGTAGGAATCATAAATTTTCTCAGATTTCTAGAATCTCATATATTATAAAATTTTCATTAATTGTATGTTAAGCTATATTATTTTGAGAACATTTAAATAGGATAGGATTTTCTTTCTCTTGATTTTAAATTTAAATCTCATTCTAATCAGCATTTTATAATTAGCTTCTTATTTTCTTTCGAGTTTTTTTCTTCATCGATTTCTAGAATTTGTTGGAATTTTAATTTATTTTGTTTTAATAAAAACATTTAAATATTTTTTCTTTATATATAGAATATTTTTTATTTTCTTAGAATTTTAATCAACAAATGTTTCGTGCAACGTTTTATTTATTTATTTTTTTTTATTTTATTAACAATAATAATTTTTATAAAATTTGAGTTTGTATTTCTAAAACACCTGCAATTTATGATAGAATGAAGTGAATGTTTTTAAAAAGAAAAATTAAATGAAAGAAATCACACTCTCTCTTCTACTTTAAACTTTACTTAACATTTTCAGAAAATGAAACGGAGAGGCAGCCAAAGGATTAAGTAAAATATTAAAAGAAAGAATAGCGAGTTAGCTAGGGCCGTTTTTTTTATTCGCCATCGACTATTTATTTCGAAATTTGTAACGCCGCCCATCACAGCAGTCAATAATTTTAGTAGTGGATATCCTTTATAAAAAAATATTCTACAGGTAGAGACTTGTCAAAGTTGTTTATGTATGTAATTAGGCAAGGTATCTGCACTGATGGTGGGTTTTATGCACCTCCAAATATGCATAAATAAATACTGTTAATGGTAGATATTAAATGTCACTGGTTGACTCTCCATTCTTCTTGATATTATCATCCATTATAAAATAACAAGATTTAATTAAAAAACTTATTTATTTGTCGACCTTTTTTGCTTAAAATTATTTCTTCATTTCAATTACTTCCTAACTGACGAGGGGTAAATATATTTTCTTGGATATATTTATTTATATATAATTCCGAGTACATGGATTACCGTTTTTTGTAAAAAAAAAATCACTAGTTATCTGATAAACACAATCTGTCGGATAGATTTTATAAGATAATTATTTCCCAAAGTGAAATATTGAAGTAGATGATATGAAGTTTCTCAATTTTCTTAAGAGTAATTTCTTCTTCCTAAAATATTATACAACTTGCAACTTTTCTTCTTTTTCTAATCAAAAAAAAAAAAAAAAAATTGTGCTTGAAATGTTTTGACGAAAATATGAAAAATATATAAGTGAAGAAGGGTCGCGGGCAATATTTAGGTATGGGTGGGTAAGTAGCACACTAGAGGCACTTAAACTGATTCATTTCAGTTAACTCTTGCCTTGCAAAGTCAGTATGACAGAAAATATTAGCATACATAAGATGTGCATTATGGGAACATTTATTATCAGAAAAGTCGTTACCAATTTTTTATATATCTGACTGGCTGATAAGATTAGCACATTTCAAATTTCTTTATCCAGGGGATTACTTGACAAATAGCCCTATGTTAGAAAACAGTACGGGAATAATAATAAAGCCATAAATGAAGAGAAAAATTTAATAATATATTTCCATCCCAATCGTAACCCCATCAGTTTATTTAATACAAGACCAGCCTGCTTAATTTTTGCTCTTTGATAATTATTCCTACTTCTCTTACCTCTCGACCCCTTTTCCATTAATTCTATTCTCCCTATGAAATATGTCTCTGATAAAGAGAGGTTCTTGAAATTCCAACATGACACCTTCTCCTTTAGGAAATAGTATTATAATACATCATCGAGTGTAATAAAATACCTTAGTACTTGATCTAATTATTAGATAAAGTATAGAAAGATCAATAAATAATTAAAACATCAAAGCTATAAAAAAAAGTCTTCTTGGATTTAATTAATGAAATAAAAAAAAAATTGTGATTTTAATATAAAACTTTCCCTAAAAAGCGAGTAAAATATTTTCTGGTAATTTATATTAGATGCGTATTCTTATTTTAGTGGATCGTTTGATTGTTTTCCTATTGAAATAAATATGTTGCCATTTTCTCTTAGAGAGGAGGTAGAGGTCTAAGTGTCAGAATTTCTCCTTTCTGAACGATAAAATTTATTTAAATTATATTGGTTACCACTTAAATTACAAAATGGCCTCAGATGCCGAAAAAGACTTAGAAAGAAATGCAATTCTTGTCCAAGTCTAAGAGAGAGATGGTCTCTAATGTATGGGCATGTTTTATTGGCCTCATAAATCCATACAACTTGAATTGATTAAAATTGCGATAATCATTAACTTTTTCTCTTAGATGGCCTGTCGGGAAAGAAGAGAAACAGAGATCACTGTCACTAAGCAAGGCCAAGAACTGCTAAACCTCGGAAAGGTGACTTTCAAGAAACGAGATTGCTCAACATCCACCGGAATCCATCGATAATTTTTCTTACTATTTTATGTTACCATTAAGGTCAGATCAGCTGAAAATGACCATAATCTTAAATAAAAAAAAAAAAAAAAAAAAAAAAACTATTTTCAACCCCTTGGGTATACAAAAATAAATACTTAAAAGTGTTCTTATTTTCCCCCTCATTTATGAGAAATAAATGTCAAATTTAGTTCAGATCAAAAGGATGTGATATTTTAATTTTATCAACATGTCATTTTTATCTAAATCTATGAAGAAAGTGATAAAATGAGATAAATAACAAATGACTATTCTTTCTCTTATAATATACAATTTCCAGGTGAAAATGTCAAAACGTGTAAAGAAATTTAATTTGTTTCGCATTTCCTCATGAGAAATGATTTGAATAGAAAAGGGAGAAAAAAAAAAAGTTGCAGGAAAAGAATGTGTTATAAATCTCGCAGTAGGAAATCTTGCCAAATACTTGCAACTAACTCTCTCTCTCTCTCTTTCTCTCTTTGCAAAATACCTTCCGAATGTAAATAATAGCAACTGCTTATATCAAAGTGGATCTCTTGAAGCGGCCTTATAAACACACGTTTCGGGATTTCACCTTTTTGGAAAGTCTCGCATTTAGAAAAAAAAAAAAAGCAAACCTTCGAAATCGAACGTTTGTTTATTTGTGACATTTGCTCAAGCGCTTAGTCAAGGGATTTTTTTTTGCTCCCTAAAGAATGAGTTAGAAGAAATGGACGGAATGAAAAGAGGAATAAAAACAGGCCTATCTTCGATCGAGGCTGAATTCAAATTTAAAGAATGACACGTTCAATTTATATTTAATTTCAATAATTTCAATCTTTTTTCACTCTATATATAATTTGAATAGAATTTTCTGCCTTCTCCTCAAAGAGGGGAGGCGATCTCATTACCCCACCATATTAAAATATCTCTAAAGAAAAAGTATTATACATTTCACAAAAGGAAAATTATTTTAGCCGAGATTGCTCCATACCCCCCCCCCTCCCCCCTTAATGTATTTGTCCTTCAGAGACTATTGTTTCGTGATTAGTGATTTTTTTCCTGTCCCGAGCTATCAAAATTATTTAAATTAAATTGGCCACCATTTAATTTAAATAAATATGCACGGATAACAATTATCGTTTATTTAATATTTATATGTCATTCGATGCACAAAATAAAATTGAAGAGGATTTTTTTTTTCAATATTTGTAGATTTTTAGCAAAAGCAAAAATAAATTAGCAAAAAAATCTTAACTGAATGCCCAGTCAAATTTTTTTTATCTTAGACTTTAAATTTTTTGTCTCGAAATTTTAGCTGACCTTTTTTTAGAAATATTTTTAGTTATGTCGAGTTTTCTGCCCTCAAATTTTCCGTTCTCTCATTTTTGAAATATCATCTCCAGAGGCCTATTATGCAGCAATACGGAATATACTATTTAAATTTTTTAGTCATTTTCAGCTACTGGGATTATTATGACTATAAATATTCAATAATATCTAAAGAAAAATCAGTATCTGGCTGGCGTTGTACGGCCTTGTTCCTCGGGGCCACCCATCCAAGATTCATTCCTGCTTGGTCTTGCTTGTCAATAAATATCTTGGTGGCCTTCTCTCCGACCAAAGGCCGGCCAATATATAAGTGAAAAATCATATTTTTAAATAGTCACATCAATAGTAATTAGTAAAATAAATTTTAATACTGACTTTCAATACTTTTAGACAAATAAATTTTTTAAAAATTCTCTAATTAACAACAATTGTAATGCAATTGTTGTTCTGACTATGACCGCCAAAGTTGTCTTGGTTTTCAGCTTCGAATATTAAAAATACCTTCTTTATTTTGATATGATTTTGAAAAAAAAAAGTATGTTATTATTAATAAATCTTCTATTTGAAATAGTAGTTCCATTCAAAGATCAAATAATTTATTATAATAATTGAAAGAGGAAATGAACGGCTGTGTGCTTTGGATGGATGGCAACCAGGTTTGAATAAAGGCGAGAAAAGAAAAAACTGAACTGAAAAAACGTTTGACATATTGACGTTTCGGTCGCGTCTTCCGATCTTCATCACGATAAATTGGAAGATGTGTTTATCCATTCTTCATCTTTACGATTCCTGATACTAATGCTGATTCTAATACATTACGTGGCAGCGAGATCAGGGGGAATATCACATGGCATTCGCATGAATCACGATGAGCACAACTAAACATATAGGATTATTGTCAGGATTCCTCAAGGGGATGAAAACATCTTTCCAATTAGTCTTGATAAAGGCCGGGAGACACGCCCAAAACGCCTACATGTTTTGATAATAAAGGTTCTAATCCAACCTGGCTGCTATCCATTCAAAGAAACCTATTAATTATTGATAAGAATTCTTATAATTAATATTAGATTAAAACGATCGAAAAAATTGCCAATTATGATTCCCAAACTGGTAGTTCATAATGAGCTTAGATCATGCAAATTACAAGAGGACACCGTAGAGCAATTGTTAATGAGTAGACGTCAATGAAGAAACCAAAGACTAGATCAATTAGATGGCCAATAAAGGGAAATTTACCAAGTTTAAATATATAATCAAAGAGTTAAGTGAGAATTAAAACCATTTAGTAAAGTTATAAAGCTCGTAACGATCTGTTATAATCCACACCATACAAATACGAAACGGAATCTTTTTTTTTACATCAATTATTAAAATATTAAATTTCATTTAATTTCGATTTTTATTTTCTTCATTCTTTCTTCTTTGAAAAAAAAAACAAAAACAAAAACAAATGTTCACAAGCACAAATATCGCAGAAAAGATCTCAATGTGAAGTTGTTGGCATTGTCTTTCCATATCAGTTCGCTTTAAACTCTTTTTTGCAAAATAATATAAATGTGTGGGGGTTATTGTATTTTGTAGTATAAGGATAATAAGTATAAAGGCAGGCAGTACCCACTCTCCTTTTCTATTCCGTATGTATTTAGAATTCATAAAAGACAACTACCCTTATGGCAGCGGCGATGTCTCTGTTGTTGTGGTGGCTGTTGTTGTTGTTGTGTTGTCGAGGGTCTTGCCAAAGTGGCCGCCATTGTTTCGCTTTTGCAGATGCCATCGCATCTCCCACACTTTCTTCGGGTTGCCAACCCCCCAGCCATACCCCATTTTGAGCGTACCCTTCATAATTCCTTGGCAGTACCTTTGTCCCACCTGCCACCTGCAGAATCCATACAATTGAGTGTATTATTATAGGCAAAAGCGTCGTAAATCAAACCACCTCTGATTCATTTATAAACGATGAGATTAAAATGAATGAAGAGAAAAAATACGAGGATTATAAGAAAAGGACTGGGGAAGTTCTAAAAAATTTCAACAAAACTAAAATTTCAAATTTTTTATATTAATATATATTTAAGCTAAGGTAACGTAACTCAATCATTTTTATTGTTTAGACTATATAATTTGGATACTCAGGAGGGCTGTACTCCAAAGTTAAAGAACAAAGAGTAATTAGTAAGAAGTACCAGAAATACTAACAAACGGCAAAATTTTACTCCTATTTATTAATGAATTTGAAAAGTATTATTTATCCTTTTTTTATGGATTTCTCTTTGAAAAAGATTTATTTATTTTCTTTTTTCAACACCTCATTACGGATTAAGCGAAAATTTCTTTTTCATTTATTCAATTACATTCAAGAATTCATTCATGGAAGAAGAAACAAAGAGAATGCGACTATGTATTATTTCATTTATTGTCTTTTAGGTTGACGTTTCGGACCTGATCGGGACTATCTTCAGCACTCTATATGGATTTCTTCTTCCATCCTTAATAATTGGTTCAGCTAAATAATATTTATTTTATAAGATGTTTACTTATTTACCAAGAACAATGAAACTTATACACAAAATGAAGTGACTTAATAGTGAATAAGGTTATTTTAAACTTCATATTTTTTAACTATATACAAAGAATAATTTTTATTAATATAAATATCTCTAAATTCTATTGATGTTTGTAAACTTGTCATGTAGCTCTGAAGATGGTCCTGATCAGGACCGAAGCATCAGCTTAAATCACAATAAATGAAGTAATATATAACGCTTTCGAAACAAAGGTCAATGGTTCGCGACAAAAATGTATTAAAATTATATTGGCTACCAATTGATTTAAATAAATAAGGGCGGAGTCTAAATATCCTCAGATGCTTAAAAAGACATATATAAAAGTGAATTTTTTTTTTTTTTTTTTTTTTTTTGGAACCTAATTTATATCTACTCAATACCTATAAAATTTAAAATATCAATATTCAAAGGTTTTTATATTTATATAAGATTTTCAATTTATACTGACTAGTGAATAAAAAAAATTCTTTAATCTTGGTGAATCAATATTTACCTCAAGGCTATTACATATTATACTTACGATGCATTGATTCGTTACCAATCTAAAAGCAATTTGAAAATCCATATTTGTTGATTAAAAGTTTATAAGAACATGAAGAGAGAATTTTTTTTTATTTTAACATTATTTTGTTTGTTTTTGGAAAATATTTTATAAATATTAATAAAATAAATTTCAATCAGGGGCTTTGCAGTTTTATTGTCATTTCATCAATTTTCATACCGTTTGGTTCGGTTCTCTAGCACACAATTTTCAATCCCGTCTCGAATCACAAAATAAGAACCAAAAGATTTCTCTTTATTATATCTACATTTTTCCTGCTTAATAATTTCGTAGTCTAGATATATATAGATTTATTAAATTATCTATATATAACAATTTTTATAATACATTTGGGAAACAATTACCAAAATTAAGTTATAATAATAATAAATAAATAAAACCAAAAGTTCAATTCCGCCTACAGATAAGCAACCGAACTCTCTGACCTGTTGACGTGAACACTCTACTACTCTCCCTCTACAAAAAATTTGCTTATTTCTTTCGAAGTTTTAGATCCGATACATGGCAACGTTCCTTACTTCCCTGAACCCTGCTCTTTCAAAGTAAAGACCTTTTCTGATGATTTCATAAGAGCTAATCCATTTGCAATAATCCGACGCATCTTTTTGCAACTGCATCACTTAAACCAAATCCCCAATCTCGAAATTTTCTTGTCCTTCTATTACCGATTCCGATAATAAATCTTACTATACCTTCTTACATTTTCTTTGACATTCCATTCCCATTCTTTCATTTCTTGCATTCTTTTTTCTTGTCTCTTGTCTCATCTTCTACATCTCCAATCTCCCATTCCTGAGAAATATTTCTCCCTCCATATAATAATATTGCGTCCAAAGTTTTTCCTTTTTAATCAAACATTCATTCTTCAAGGACTTGGCCACATCTATTACTAGAAAATTTTCTGAATTTCCAATATTTAATTATTATATTAGCTAGATTGGGTTTATTTTCAAATAAGCAAATTTCCTTATTTGTTTTATTAAAATTAAACAACGTAATACAACTAGGGAACTAGTCTTGAGTTAGAGAAGTGTGTCTTCCCCTACTAAACTCCACACTATCCGTTTCCCTTCTCCCCACTGTCCGAGCTCCTTTCGATAGTTTTTATTATAAACATTATTCCCTTTCTTTACTTCCTCTTCCTTTTTTTCTTTTCATTATCAAATTGACATTTACGGTTTCTGTATAATTCTTTTTCTATTTGTCTAATTTTTAATACCTCTCCTCCTGTTTTTAGAATGCTTTGCCCTTTATTATTTCAGGGCGCAATAATTAAATTATTATTATTTTCTAAACGCTATTTTTTCACTACCCTCTATAGCTAATTTACTTACTACAGATTCTTCTACTGCCTTCTTGGCTAGTAGAGTTGTTTCATAAAATTGAGCTTCCTCATCCTAAAATCTTTCAATTAATGCCATTCTAAATCCCAATTTTCAAAATATTCCTCCATTCCTTGCTTCTCCTTTTAAACAATGCCTTGCACATATTAAGGGAAACCCCCCTCGTGGACGAGAGGTTAAAGATATTAACCTAGTCAATTTTGATAATCTTCAAACCCGAAGGGTAGGTTTGGATCCCAGGCAGTCCGATGAAAATTTATTTCAACCATTTGGACACCAATTGGTTTAAATAAATATGCCTGGATTACATATATCATAAATAAAATGAATGTGTATCTTTTAAAGTCTATATGGCCTCAGATGCCGAAAAGACTAAAAAAACCCTATGTTTGATAATAAACGATAATAACAATTTAATTAATGTATGTATGTATTAATTTAATTTTTTTACAACTTTAATAATTAATTAATACATACAAATAATTTCAAAAAAAATAAGAGCTAATTACGATGCAAAAAGTCTGGCGTGACATCTCACAACACAATTTTCCTTAACTTAGTTAAGTGTGTTGTACCGCCGTCACTCCAGATTTTTCACATATATATTAAAGACCAACCTACACATTCAATTTGAAATCAATTTCTATAATCAGCTCCGCGCTAAACCCAATTAATCGTTTCATCTAATGGTTTCAAACATTTCTTTGCTGCAATACTGATTTTTGGTGCCATGATTAAATTAAATTAAAAGATGGTTAAAAACACAAACAATTAATTTCAGAACATTACAAAGAGTAAAAAATCTCATTTTCAACAATCACTCCTTATTTATTATCTGTATACGAGTTATGTGACGTGCACCATTTTAATTTCAAAAAATACATATATTTATAAATAAATATTATGAAAATTAAACGCAATAATTTATTATTAAATTTCTATGGAAATATATTAATTTGTATGGAAAATTTTTAATATACCATTTATTGATCAATTCATTGCCGGTAATACTGGGCCAAGGACTAGAGTTTGATAAATCTTTATTAAAATTAGTATTCGTGAAATTTACATTGGGCTAGTTCTATGTTAATTTATTTATTTTCTTTTTATTACTTTATGGCTTTAATTGGTATCCTTCAAAGTAAATATTTTGGTTCATTGAACTGGTTCCTTTGTATCACAAATGAAAATAGTCATAAAATCTTCCAATGAATTTCAATATTTTAAAAATTCTCTTGACCTCTGAAATATTCTTGTCTCTAAAATTTGGAAGATACTATTGTGAATAAAAATTAATTTAAAAGATTGAGGGTTTTTAACAAAAAAAAATAAGAATCTCTCCTAAAATAAATTATATCATTTATAATTTCAATTCCTCTTTATTTAATATCAAAGAAAAAAAAATCGATTTTCCTTAAAATTTTTATCATCCTCTTAAATAGAATATATTTATGACCATTGATTGCGACGTTCCTTTTCTGTTCCAAGTTTTATTATTTCCGCAATCTTGTCTGCTTGGGTGTGTATTTATGTCCGGGCGATTTTTTTTCCACAAGTTATTCTGTCAACAAATTTTATTGATAATCTCCTTAGAAAAGAATTATTATTACAATCGAGCCATCGGAAAAGGTTGTTTATTTTGGTCATCTCGTTATTATTTTATCTAATATATGATCTAAATTGATGTCGTTTTAATAAAAGTAATAAATTCGAAATTCAATTAAAAAAATTACGTTAATCTCAAAAATCAATGAAATATACTCTCAGTAATCTTTTAGACCTTTTAATTTTTTGACAGAGCGATTTTCAAGGTTTATTGTGAGTTTATTGGACTGTAACAAACATTTAACGAAATCTTATTCTTTTTTTCCCCTTTAATAAAATTCTTACCCGCATGGAAAATCGCACACACACACACACATATATATATATATATATGCGGCCCTGTATACTTAAAAAGTTGTGTACATCATTGCCTTAAAAACATTATATAAATTATTTGTTTGGATAATAAACAATAAGCATATAATTTTCTTTTCGTCAGAACAAGGTCGAAATTATAAACAATTTAAATTATATAAATATCTTATTTAAATTCATTTGCGTCCAACATTAAATAATTTTGCAGGCACTCTCATTGTCAATATACTTGATGGGGGGGGGGGGGGGGGGGAAAACCGCTTTAGAGGAGCCAAAAAAAAA
>JAAAKE020095466.1:0-41116 GCA_010014785.2 Anisolabis maritima | reverse complement strand
TTAAGCTCGGGGGAGAGTAGAGTGGCGACCGCCGGCCCTTAACATTAGTACTCCTTCTCCGCTTCACAGACACATCTCAATTAACATGCATGCTTTTTGAAGAAAAAGATCTCTTCATTTTCTTGGATCTTTTCAAATATCTTAATCAGGAGTCACACTACTAGCGAAGTAGCCAATGACACAACACACAGGCCCTGGTCATAAGATGTCATCCCTGCATAACGGCACGGCGCTAATCACGTAGCACTTTTTACCCCTGCTGTTATTAATAATAAACTTTTCATTTATTTGATCAATATCAATTAGCAATCTCAAATTAAATAAATGAATAAATATCAGTGTTGGCCAACCTATTGATACATGCAGATTTGACATTAAATAAATTCTTCAGTCATTTTGATTCATTTTTGATTAAAATAAGGAAAAATTAAATTTGTTTCGTGAAGATGAGGACTTAAGAAATGTAAATAAAATAAGGGATTGATTGATACAGACTAATAGGGCTTTGCTTGGTTTTTATACAACGTCCTATGAGACTGGATTATCTTTTGATTTTGTATTTGATTGAACATAATTGGCGCCCCCTGGAGTCGAACCTGGGCCGTACTTTCTACTTGCTACCTTAGGATGCACGGCCCAAGGAGTATCCTGGTTTGATTCCAAGTGGCGCCAATTTTGTCCAATCAAACACAAATCGCACACATTTCGCAAAATATTTTTATTCTTAAAATAAGAGATATTTTAATATTTATTGCAAGTATTAAACAAAGGAGATAAAATCATTACTTAACACTGAATACAAAATTTTTATCTGACATTTCCCACTGCTTATTTTATGAATTGATAGCCGGTTCAATTTTTACCCAAGATGTATTCAAATTTTTCGTTATTTATGATTTCTTTTTTGATTAAACGATGCCATTTGTTTATTATTTATTTAAATATAAATAAAGTAATAAAATAAATTTTATAAAGGGAAGGTCTATTGTATGAAATGAGAAAAAGTTCACCAGCTTAGGTAGGCTACAATTGGTCTATTGGCCCGCCTGGGATGCATCCAAAACTTTTTTCTTAAGTGCTATTTTAGGATAGTGATCTTTAAATTCAAATTCTATATTCTCATCGGCGTTAAAAAAATAATAATAAAAAAAAAAATATATATCAAAGAAATCCCCAAAAAAGAAGACAGCATCATGAACATTTTTCAAATTCAAAAAGAAATAAATTTATTACATTCTATATAAAATCTGTAAAAAAAAAATTTGTTTTCTAAAAATTTGTAAAAAAAAAAAAAACCACTAGATGCAAATAATCTTGAAGTTAATGCGCCCTAAGAGGCTAATAAATAAGTCATCACCCCTGCATACACCTCTGATCAGATAGCTTAATTTCTCGATATTCGCCAAGATATACTTATAGCCATTTGCCTTAACATTTGAAGTCTACTAATTAGAAAAGAAGAGTTGAAAAGACGCAACCAATAAAACAAAATCGTAATTATTCCTGAGTACAATTCTCACTCATCACCACGATCTGTAGATAATAATTTTTATTCATCTAATAATAATTATCCGAGTCGAAAAAAAATTATTTCAGCTTTTGTCTTTAAACAACTCATTTTGTACTCGAATTACTCTTTTTATAATTAAATTATTACATTTGCTATTTTAATCTCTATTTATCCATCAACATTTTTTATCTCAAATTATACTCATATAGATGAAATAATTAAAAATTAATTAAATCTCACAATTATTGTTCTTTAATTAATGGATTATATTACATTTTTATGAATTATATTTTAATTTTATTTTAATTTTATACATATATATATATATATATAGAGAGAGAGAGAGAGAGAGAATTAACTTCGCCGTTTCCGCTTCCCAAGTCATTTCATATATTTTTTTATATGAATATATATATATATTTATTTTACTTAATAAAGTACTACAAAAAGTCCCAAGAACAGAAAATAAGACTCATTTACTACTCAATTTAGTTTTATTTACTTCTCAGTTGCCTACTAGAAAGCTCTCAAATTGTTTCATACTCGAAAAAAATGAAACTTTTCCTCCCTGTCATTTTAAACATTCTGTGACCTTTATTCTGAGGACAAAAGAAAAAAACTCGAGTACATGTTAGATGTTACATAAATATTTAAATACATACACAAAATTAGCTAGATACACAGTTGAAGTGTGATTGATAATTTCATATAAACATGCAATTGATGGTTATCGTACACGAAACAGCAGAAATAATTAAACTTTTTGTTTTGTTGGTTGACTCCTTTCATCTTGCCTGTTAGAGGAGAAGAGTGAATATATGGTGAAAGATTCAGGAAAGGCAGGAGTCGGTAACACTCAATGAAAGATCATATAAAATATGGGAATATGGAGAAAAAAATTGGGACAGAAGGGTAAAAAGAAATACGACCGGAAAAAAATTTCTTATTGGAAGGGAAAATGATTTTAATTTTTATAATTACATGATCAATTCCTTATATTATTATTTTCCTGCACTATTATATATTTATAAAAAGCGGAAAGTAAGTTATTATAGTGAAATTTTTTTAATTATCTTTATGTTTCAAGTCAAAAGGATCCAAAAAATGCAAAAAATTTGTGTGTGTGATATTTTGACTAATATCACTCATCGGAAAAGGATGAAATTTAATAATTCATCCGATGCCCGTTCTCATATGTAGCCATATTTTCTTTCTTCTTTCACTACACGAAGGATCTACTAGATAACTCTCCATTTTTATTCGTTTTTATTTCTCCATAGGTCGAAATTTTTAAACTTGAATTTCCTGTCAAACACTCCCGCTTCTTAAATATTACTTTTCTATTTTTAATAAAATTTGAGATTTTTTATATCACGTTTATGCATCTTGAGTTACCATCCTTCCCATCTGTTTCGAAATAGTTATTTATAATTTTTCTCATTAAATGAATCATTAAAATTTCTATTCTATTTTCCATATTATTTACTTTTATTTAAATATATTCAAAATTTTATAATCCACATCAGGGTCGTAGTCAGAATATTCTTTCAGGGTGGGTTTTTAAAAACAAAATTTATATCAATATGTATAAATATGGCTCCATTAATTTTGAATAAGTTTTATTTGATATAATATTAAAAGAAAGTTGTTATGGAATAATAGCAATTAAAAAAAAATATATATATGAATATCCTAGTAATAAATCATTTGAAGCTCTAGTTTAAAATAAATTCTAAAGGATAGAAAATAATATTGTTTTATAATTTCTAATAGCGTTTAAAATTTTATTTATTTACCTCTCAATTATATTTTTATTTATATACGTATTTTCTTTTTTTTTAGATTTTGGGTGGTTTGAATCCCATATCTCCCTTTTCTACGGCCCTGATACATATAATTATAATGAAATTTAATTATAAAAAAAAATTTAAGTTTTTATTTTATTATTAAATTAATTAATTTCATATTTTGTCTCAAGATAGTTTAAAAATTTTAAACTGAAACGTCTCACTTGTCTAAATAAGCATACAAATGCTTTTTATTCGGCTCGCTTAGCCTAGAGCTAATAACTACCAAATCGTCAACTTAATCATGTAAAATATTTTTATACAATTATTCTTTAATAGCTATTGTCTTATGCACCATTTATTTGTTAATTAAGTTGAAAATTGAATCGGTCACTTTTTATGCACCCAATAAAAGAAATCGAGATTACTTAGGTAAACCAAAATGGTAGCATTATAAAATTCTCTGGAATAATTTCATCTCATTAATGTTGATGATACGCCTCTTTAAGCAATAAATATTATTAATAATATCTAAGGTTATTCAACTTAAAGAGAGATCTTCAAAATTCAAAACAATTCATTTGTTTCGTTTATTTTTTTTTTTATTAATTTTAAAAAATCGCGAAACCTTGAAAGAAGGTGACTAAACTTATTCAAATCCGTGAGTAAAATTTCTCCAAGGATGGCGGTTTGATTAATTCATAACAATCAAAATGTGGCGTCATTTGAGGTCAATTAATCTCTCCCCAAGGACATCAAAGTGAGCTTTTTTACTTAAAAAAAAATGTCCTTTTTATATATTTTGAATTAGGATTTAGTTCGAACCCCCTTTCACTCTCTTTATCTAATAAAATGTTGCAATAGCACACAAAAATAAATAGATTTTATTGTTGACAATTAACTCCATCTTTCATAAAGGAAAAAATGAAATTTTATAGGGAACTTGAGGCTTGAAGCTTCTTACTTTCATACACTAACATAATAAAATATCCGTTGTTAATTAAAAAATAAATTACATTTTCAGTGTAACTGTGATTTATTTCCATTAATATAAATAAAACGTGAAAGTGAATGATCGAAACGTTGTATTTAATACAAATACATTTACAGTTAAACTGTAAATGTAATATTATTTATTAATGATAACAACTTCGACTATACATACGTTGTTAATATATTAATTTGATTTCAAATATACACATTCAAAGGTTTATCATTATAAAATATTTAATATTTATAGCAAAAACTTAATTAAAATGTTTTATTGGCCCTGATGTCAAAGTGAAATTTTTATAAATGATATTTTTCATATAAAATTTCGTTATTTCAATTTTCTTCCTAATAGTATATAAAAAATAAAATTATTTTATAATTAAATAAAGGAGGTTAATCGCTTTCTAGACAAATTCTTGTACACCTTTCGATAAGCTAGAGACCTGAAATTTTGCACATAGGCTAAGTTCCTATGACAAAAAAAATTTCAAAAAACCTATTGAAAGGATTATAAAAAATTTATTATAAATTAGGATCGCGAGTGATTGCAACGCCTCTAGTGTCCAATCTGAGAAAACTTTGTTAAGTGATATTAAATTAATTAAATTTTAATAATTTATGACTAAAATTTTGTTTTAATTTATACGTTGAAAAGTTTTAAATAAGACAAAAAAAAAATAACTTTTATATAAAGTACATTTAAAAGAGTAAAATAACTTTTTATATAAAATTGTTGAATATTTATGACAAAAAATAAAAGCGTGGGGCGCTCATAGAATCTTAAAAAAATCGTTAAATATTTATTTTTTGATTGTATATTTTTCAAATATAAAATAATGTAACTCAGGGTTTCTCAAACCAACATATTTTTTTTTGTTTTTGTTTGTACTGCAATCATATATGAAATTTAAAAAAAAAAGATAGTATAACCACATGCTACCGTATTAACTCAGATCACTTTGATAATTCATATAATGAACAATAATCTTTCAGTTGATTCTGAAATTTGAGAATCAAGCCTTGTTTGGTTTGAAACAAATTTTAAGCATACTTTTTAACCTTCTCTGGTAGGACAGGAAATGCAGCCAGGAAAAAATTAAATAAAACAATTATTTCAATTTTCAACTCTTCCTCGGTCCAATTGAATGTTATAGAATACATTTGTGTTATTTAATTTTCCACTCGGTGTTCTCTTAGATATAAATTAGATAGCCATATCTCATTAGCTTTTTAGCCTGCATATAATTGTTGAAGAAGTGGCCAACGTAATGGCTGTCATTTCGCGGCAGATTTAAAATTTAAAGTTAGACGTCGCGAGTCATAGGTTGAGAAACACTGGTGTGGTCTAGATTTAAAGGAAAATTTATTTCGTTGTTGAAATAAATCAAACTGTTTATTCAATTCAAATATTATTAAAAAAAAAAAAAAAAAAAAAAAACAATTATTTTAAATCCATATTAAAAAAAATTTACATACGTTTGGCCTAACTTAGTCAACAGGAAAAATTGACTTGAATTTGCTATTTCCAAAATTTTGATTTAATTTGTTTTTTTTTTTTTTTTGTGAAAAATGATTCCCAACTCTCTGGCATATATAATTGAATATAAATAATTTCTAGTGAAGAAGTAAATATCTCGACGGTCCCACTCAATCCAAACGCCTTTAATTGACAAGCAATCTTCCTATTTCAAAACAATTGGATGGATGACTTGGATCCCGGAAATTGTGTCCCAAACGAGGATCTCGTTTAAACTCAATTCCATTATTTATATATATATATATTCCTCTTAAAAGTAAATGTATATAATTTTGATTAAAAAAAAATCAAAGTATTTGTATTTTCTTATTACCTGAACGGAAAGACTGTGATTGCATGTCTGTCTGTCTCTCTTGCCAATCGCTAAACAAAGTTCATTTAAAGGAAATTTTCAATTTATATTACATTATTATTTTAGAAAAATTAAGTAATATTAGATAAGAAAAAGAAAATAAAAAAAAAATTGTTGAAGAAGAAAATTATAATTATCTGATCGTTTTAGAGAGTACTTAAGTATTTTATGAATATCAATTTCAACACCACGAATTATATATAGTCTGGCCTTTTTTAGAGAAGTAGGGAAAAAATCATGGGCATGACCTTTAACTTTTTCCTCGAAAACCACTGATTCGGAGTAGGTATATTTTGATAAGGAAGTTAAAGACAATCCTTCCCTGAATCTTTTACTCAAGCCCATCCTCATAGATAAAAAACAAATAAAAACAACTCTCGAATGCGTTATCAAAAGACGTCTTTTCACAAACCTAAACACATGATCACTTGAGAACCTGGGCTTTAGATTTGATCGCATCTCCTTATGACTCGTTCAGCAAAGGCAGCACACCGATGCCTCGGATAAGCTAGAGATCCTGGGTTCAACTCCTGGGGACCATGATAAATTCACAAAATAATTGTTAAATATTGAAATACTTATAACTACCGAGGCCATTGGATATTATATTTGATTCAAATATAAATGTCTCAGAAAATTATTAATACAATAATACAACGTTTCGGCCACTATTTCAGGAGGCGACAGTAGATGACTCATGACGGCTGAAGTTATAGTGACCGAAATGTATCATTTTGTATATTAATATAATTTTTTTGTACTATTAATTACGAAAATAAACTACGATTAATGCCAAAATGCCTTTTATTTATAATAACAATAATCTTGAAAGTCTAAATGAGTGGTTCTTAACCTTTGTATACTCGCGACGTCTTAAATATCCTAAAATATAAAAAATATTCCTTTCTGGACACCCTAAGGGGTCTATGTTGGATCCTGAATTAAAAAAAGAAAAGAAGGCATCTTCACAAAACGAACTAGCTAACAATTATTTGATCAACTAAAGCTATTTATTTATTTATTATTTATTTATTAACAACAATTAATCTCCAAAAGATGGCTAAAATGAAAAATATTTAAATATTTCTGTTAATTTCTCCACATGAAGCTGCAGGTCCAAAGGTAAAACTTCCTCTCCTCTCACTATACAATTAAGGTGTGAAAATGAATTTTCTTTTTTTTTATTAAATATCGAAAAATGAATTCATTTGAATATGTATTCGTATATAAATCACACCTTATGTTCTCGGTGGCAACGTGAAGATAAATACCTCGGCTGTTGAGTTTCTCTCTCTCTTTCCTCGATCAATGCATGTGGAGAGGAATTTTAATCTTATTTTTATTAAAATTTAGAAAAATTTTTAGTAAATCTTTAGAAAAAAAAAAATTTTATTGAAAAGCAAATTTAATTTATAAATTAACATTTCAAAATAAATGCAAAATTAATGAATTAAACGGGAAATTATTTTATTTTTAATTTATTGATTAATACGCGTATTTACACCAAGATCAGTGAAGCCAAGCAAGTCTAATCACCGCTGAACCCTGGATGGGTGGCCCCAAAGAACAAGGTTGTCAATCGCCGGTAGCCACGATAATCGATTATTTATCACTACATATATGAATACTTGTAATATCAAATAACCATCGTGGCCGAAAAGACTTTAAATTAATTAATTAATAAGGAGTATTTATGAAAATTATTTATTTTTAACTATTGATTTATTAATTGATTTAAAAAAAAAAAAAAAAAAAAAAGCTAATTTTATTTGGGATCAGCTGTAAAAAAATCTAAAAATGTTAATCTAAACTGACTTCTTTTATATTCCTGCACCATGCAAGAATTACCTTTGTCATCTCTTAATGTTCTCAATTTCTGTGAAAAAAAGAAAAAATTTATTAGAAACAGATAGCCAATAGTTACATTTTTGTATTATATGTTATTATATAAATGTTAGTAGAATATAAAATATTCATCTTCCGGGAGGTGGGGGGGATTGAAGATCATCATTCGATGCCTTGCTCCTTCAGCTCAGCTTTAAATCCTAATTGTACTAGAGAGACACAAACTGCAAAAAAGAATCTATCTTAATCTTATCAAAAGATGATAATATACAAGGCTCAAGCACAGTTATAGTGTTTCTCAATCTTTTTTCACATTTAAGGCCGCCAAAATAGAAGAAATTATCGATGTTGATGAAGTTATTTCCCATCTTAAATCTATTATATATATTGTTTTTCTACTCTTATCACACCAAATTTTTTGATAAAAGACTACGAAAATGTGTAGGAATAATTAAAATATTTAATTTATAAAAATTTATAGAAAATCAATGGGGGGGGGGGGTCTGAAACTGTAACGTTTTTTTTTTTTTTTTTTGAAAAGATGAACTTGTATTTGGAATCGTAAAAAGAGATTTCTGAACTTAATATAAGAAATTGAAAGAGATCTGACTATCCCATTAACGGAATTAGTTACTTTCCTCCAGGTGTTGGCAACCCTGTTATCCAAACTCCTTGCATGTGAAAAACCCAGAATGTTCGATAACATGATATCTTCATTAGTGTGAAATATTCAAATAGCGATTGAGCACATATAAAGATAATTGAATTTAAAGATGACAGATAAAGCAGTTAAGCCTTTTGTCTTTTTCTAAGATTTGTCTTTCAGTGACCTGGCTATGACCTCAAATATTTATCATGTATCACTATATTCTATTTAATTAAACTTCAGTAATGGGCATGTGGAGCCGTTGACTGAGTGGTGGAGGGATGGCAGTCGACCTTGAACAAACCTGGTTACAATGGTAACGTTGTCAGTTCTTCACAAAATTAAACACTGCAGTTGTACGCCCTGTCCCTTCGCTGTCGTCCAGTATTGAAGTTAGAGTATAAAATAATAATAATTTTATTCCATTGAATGTAATATAGCTCTCTTAACTATCCATTTAGTAGAATCCAAAGATTGTCCAAATACTTTTGAGAATGATAGTATATGACTTAAGTGAAAGATTAATTAATAATAATAATCAAACGCTTATGATTTCGTGCAAGTTCAGAAATACGAATTTCCCAAAGTCTAAGGCACCACTAGCTCGATCTTTGATTTAACTATTTATTCAAAAACTAATATCAATTTTAAGAACGGCCATTCAAGCCCAATCTTCTTCTGCTTAGGTTACTTAATTCTCAAGTTCCTTTAAAAGAATAGAAAGTAGCAAAAATACATAAAGCTTGAAATTGGACAAGCCCAATCCTCAGAGTAATTATTCGTTTAAAAAGAATTTTATCAGATAATTTTATGCCTAATAATAATATATAAATATTACGCTTAATAAATCTAAATGACTGATAAAAATCTTTTTATACTATTTTCTCTGTCTGATGTTCAAATTTTATAATCAATTTTATATCCACTTCCTGAACATTTAAAGCTCTGGCCGCCTGCGTAACAGAAGGGGACAAGGGGGGGGATGAGAGATAAGACAAGAATCTTATTGTCCCTCCTCCCCACCCCCCAGGATATATTTTTTTTATAAGAATCTGGGACCGTCAACTCCTCCAGTTACTGATACTAGTTACTTCAATGTCTAGGGCCTTATAATACTGAATAAAAAATCTAAAAAAAGAAAAAGGTAAATGTAAATAAGGAGTTTTTAAGGACAGTGACGTAACTAAAGAGGAGCTTAAGGAGCTAGAGAAGAACTCTAAAAAAAATAAAGGACCATCCTGAATATACCGAACTATAGTTACATGACAAAAATTAAAACAAAAAAAAAAAAGGGATAAAATTAAATTTCTAAAAAAGAAATAAACTTAAAAATTCTCAGAAAATAATTGCCATTTAGCCTTATCCACTTGTAAATAAAATTTTTTATTTGATGCAAAATCTCATTACCTACAAGAATCCAATCAAAGTTAACAAAATTTTAATCCGGAAAAAATTATTATCATCTATAAGTAGGATTTCCAAGAAATAATTTACATGTAATTAAGAATAATATTACATATCTCTAATTTTAAAGAGAAAATAAAAAGTTTAACAATTTTTTATTAAACTAACAAATTTCAATTTCAGATTTCGTTTTACTTATGTAAACATTAAATATATAAATCCCCGTTACGAGTGGTAAAACTAATTTAATTTTATATAAAAAATTTTAATTAGAAACTTGAACAGTTTTAGTTCATTCGAAATTTAAATTAAATTTATCCTTTAATTATTAAATTGAATCATGTTAGATTTTAAATTTAGAGATTTTGATATTTATTAGTTGTTAATTTATTTCAGTTGGCTAATTATAATTTTGAATTTACAAATTCATTTAGTATTTACTAAGTTTTTTATTTTGTTTGCTGATTGGCGTAGTTAATATCTATGGAGCCTCAGGCAAATTATGTGTTTGGGATTGATTGTAAATATCTGCCAGGAGGAATACTGAATGAATGTGACGTAACGTCTGCTGAGGTTTTAACTATATTACCCAACACAGTTCAATGAAGTCGATCGATTAATTTATAAACAAAACCTTAATCTCTATAATGTTTTATATACTATAATAAAAAATAATTTTGAAATTAGTATACATAAATAGGGTATTTTTAAATTTGCCGCTTAAAAATTTGTTTGAATTTGGCGCATATTCCCTGAGTCTTGATGTGACCCTAACTAACGTTCCACTGGCGAAGATGTTGGTTCGGCTCCAGCGAATGCGCAATTATTTTTTTTCTTTTGGTTTAAGATAAAAATTAAAATCCTTAAAATTTCATAACTATTAATAAAATGTATATTCATAAATCTATTAGTACAAAATTAAATTTTTTTTAACATTATAGAAAAATTTTTTGAAAAATAAATTATTAGAGAAAGACTGATATATCGTATATTATGATAGTGACACAAATATAAAATACTCATATTATCTATTAAATGAACTATTCAGAGGGGAAAAGCAGGTAAGTCCACTTCGAACCAAAGAATTTTGCAAAAAATAGAATCAAATTGAAAGGAAAATACAATAGACAAATTGGAAGTAATCAAGGAAAATTTTGTTGAGAAATAAAATAACAAATAGTATATGCTTTAGATATGTATCATAGTCCTCTTTAATTATTGGTTTTCGTTAATTTTATATAATATTTTTTTTATTTTTATTTTTTATTTCTAATTTTTACCTAAATAAAACGAGAAAGTGATCTCCTTTGAAAATAGCCAAGAAAATGAATTGTATTTATTTACTTTACTTTTTTTTACCTCATGCTTTAGATGTGCCTATCAGAACATGAAATGTATGCGATGACATTCACTTTCTTCCATTTATTTACACACAACCAGATCTCACCAGAGAGGTGTGATTTATAGTCTGTAACAATTTTTTTTTCTTTTTAATTTAAGTGCTTACCCATTTTGATCGTTCACCTAATCGGTAAAATTATGGCCGATGAGATGAAGTTACACTGGTTTGTGGTCTCACCTTTCCTAGTGTCCCACAGGCATTTATCATTTTGGTTTCATAATTAAGTAATACTTTATAAAAAAAAAAGAAACAAATATCTCCTTTCCTTTCCCCGAATTTTAAGATTAAAATTCGTATATTTGAATTTCTATAAAGTATAATAATCAGACCCCTTGTTGGGCAGTATTATCATAGTCTGAAAATTTTTTTAATTTTTCTTTTTTCTGTCCATTAAAATGAATTTATTGCAGATATATAATATGAACAATTCGAAAAGAATTTCCAGCGCCTATGCGTCATCCTGAGAGGTGAGAAATTCATACAAAAGACTTTTGCCTTCTACTTTAATTTAAGAACGTATATAAAATAAATTATTTAATATTATTTAATAATCGAAAAGTTTGCTATAAAGTGTCAAGAAGCCTTTGAATTATAATAATACTAGTAATTATGATATGGCATTATTATACGCATACGAGGAAGGGAAAGAAATAGTGTGTAGGGTAGGCAACGCAAAGTTAAAGGAGAGAGATAAATAAAGATATGTATATAAATAATATATATAATATACTCGTAATTACAGTGTTTAAAAATTTAGGTTAGTAGCGTTTCTCTTTTCTTTTAGCTCAAGCTCTTTCCAAAAGACCTTTGTTAAATTGTCATACTATACCCTACTCATTCTAAGTGTAAATTCAAATTACTTTTCCCTTGAACTTAATAGATATTTCGAGTTTAATTTCATTCGGTTTCATTTGAGTAAGACTTATATGAATTTTGGTATTACCTGGTCTGTAGTAGAATGCTAAGCTGAAGTTTCCTCCTCTTTTTTTTTAATATTATCAGTCACAAATTTAAGTGAATTTTTAAATTTTTAATAGCTCCTTTTTTCAGTCTATCTTTATAAGAACTTAATTTTTATAATAATTTGATAAAGGGCTGAGTTAAAATTTCAGTAAATTTAATAAAATTTTGTATGCTGTATTTTTGATTTATTTATTAATATTTGAATAATTTAAAACTTTTTCTAGACTTTCTTTTTAAGTGATACACTAAATTCGTTTAAAAAAATTAAGTCCTATTAAAATAAATTCTCTTTAGAGAGAGAAATTTTATGGTTCAATCACTATATATAAAATAAATTCCTTTTTAAATTAAATCTAATACAAAGGGTGATTGAAAAGTATGTATCGTCAATTAGAATTAAAAGTCATTATTTTTTTTTTTTTTTTAATACCATAATTTGAAAGTAACGATGTTCATCTGTGATTGTGCAAAATTCCATTTATCTGCTGTTATTTATTTGTAGTGGCTTTTAGTTGTGAAAGTGTGAAAATATTGAATACATCAATATTTGACACTTTCGTCTTTTCAGATAGCAAAGAAAATTATAAAAAAATAGTATAACTTTTATTTAGCTTAATTGTATTTTGACATTTGCGATTCCTAATAATTTTACAAGCCCTACCTAATTTTAATCCTCAATAATTTACCTTTTCTATTTATATACTATATAGATTTATGAACACAAAAAAAAAAACAAAACAATATATCAACAACACTAATCATCTCTTTATTATCTATAAAATACAGGTCCTAATGAAAACCGGAAGACATCGGCCGAAACGTAGACGTTCGCAATAAGAAATTAAGAATTTTATTTATATTGTAAAATTTTTTTTCTTTCTGGCTGCCAGCAAACAAAATTTTAAACCATATTATCATTTATTAATATTATAAGATGAGTATGTCATTCTGGTGATATGACATCCTGATTAGAAATATAAACTTTTTTAATAAATAAATTACATTTTCAGTTTAAATACAACGTTTCGACCATTTATTCTGTGGTCTTATTCAGGTATAATTCAGATACAAATCACAAAGAATTATATAATTACATATAGAGATATAGAATCTAAAAAATAACCATCTAAAATACATTAATTTAATTATATTGGATAAAACTTCCTAATATTTGTTAAATAATAATTCATATATAGCATATCCATTTTTTAAAGATGAAATCATAAAATCATTATTTTAGTAAAAATAAATAAAACGCAAAATTGATGTCCTAAGAGCCTGTAGGGCGGGACACTTTCCTAAATTATAATCAATTCATCTAACATAATTTAGTAATAATTCAGTAATTTATAAATCCAATCGAGTAGAGATAAATAAATTAGATACTATTCTCTTAACGAATTAAAATTCGTAGAAAATTTGTTTCATCTATTTTACATAAGTACGATTTCTCTTCTCTGTCTGCATTCCAATCGAAGAATTTCTGAATTTAATTATCCGAAGCATGAATTTTAGTGACCTTCGCCACTTTGTCAATTATTTCAATATGTCGAAAAGAGTTTAATCGGAAAGTAAAAGTAAAATTTTTATTAATATCTGCGATATTTTTGCAACGGAAATAAACAATTAAAATAACGCCCACTTTTTTTCTCTCTCTCTCTCTCTCTTTATACATGACCTCCCATGGGAAATTTTATTTTACGATATCAAGTCCGGGATATTGAGGAAAATTCGAAATGTTATTGATTAGTCATCATATGATTTAATGATCTAAGGTGAGGGAAACCAGATCAGAGTAAAAAAAAATCACCATCAAATCAATTAATCCATTTATAAACTTCCTCTAGGTTTTATTTTTTAGAGTGAGCAAACAGGAACTTTTTCTAAATTATTTGCATTAAGTTCATATTAGAAGATGGAAATAAAAAAAAGTATTCAAATAATAGGGACTGGGTCTTTTTGGGGGGTGGAATTTTAATTCTAAAAATTTTTTATTGACACTTTGCCTAAATAAATTTTTTCCCTCCCTGTCTTCCCTTCTTTTTAAAGCTCCTTTCTATTTGGTAGAACCCTTCATGTTTGCAACCCCTTTCTTAACTCCTTAAATCCGCCTTTCCTAACGATTTTTATTTGATTGTTCTGCTATTATTATTTAATTATAATTATTATTATATCGATACGAGACATTGTAACCAGGGCAGGTTACAGAGGGGCGTATTCTAAGTTTGGGTTATTTTTTAATAAATTTTTTAATAAAAGAAATTATTTATAATATTTAATAATTATTTTAAAACTTTTATTTATTTATTTATTTTTTGAGATTTGGAAGATCTAAGTAGATTAAAACTGAAACAAAAATTTTGTTTGATTAATATTATCAAATTTTTAAATTATATTCTTCTAATTTCCTAATAAAAAAAAAGAATTTTTATATTCATTTAAATTATCATTATATTATTATTATGGTTAAATGAAAAATCTTCAATTATTCTAAAGACATATACAAGATTAATAAATTTCATTTGATTGCGTAATCTGTTCCCGAGTTACGAGTATTGTCCCCATTTACATAATTGTATTATCTGGAGGGAGGAGGGATGCCATGGCGTAAGCGTAGCGTATCGCCCTTATGATCTGAACGTACACAGTCAAGATTTTTTTTTTCATTTTTTTTGGAAGTTTAGATTCCAAATCTTAGCTAATTCAACAATGAAAGGGAGGTGCTGTGATACTTCGACTCCGTAAAGGACATTATAACTATACTGATATTGCCATATCAATGAAATAATTGGACTACACGGCGTGAGTCACAGATTAGGATGATAAAAAAACCCCGGGGAAAAAGATATCTCACTTTAGCGAAATAGATGTAGGATTAACTAATTATTTTTTATCAATCAAAATAATAATGTCCAATTATTTTTCTGTAGGATTTCAGATAAGCTGTATTTAATTAGATATGAAGTACAGTTTTTCTTCGTCGGTAAGAAAAAATCCTATATAATTTAATTCTATAATAAATTTTATTACGAAAATTAAAAATAAAGTGTAATTGATATAATATGTAAAAATAATATTACATTGTAAGCCCTCAAGATGATCTTCTGGGGTTGAAACTTATCGTACAATCAGACGGCCAAAAAAAACCTAATTAAAAATAAAAGATAAATAAAATATTTTATTTATTAAATATATGTATAACAAACATATATTAACACAAAATCCAACTTACCGGCGAATTGAATCTCCACTTCATATCTAATTAAATAATGTTAAAGATTTATCATATAAATAATATAAAATTATATAAAAAAAATTTCTCAAAAATGAAAATACACGGTAATATCTATTTTTCAATAAATCTTTTATAGAGATTCTAAGAAAATTGAGATAAAAGAGAAGTTAGAGATAGGAAATAAAGTATAATAAATTCATGAGAGATGGCAACAGTTAAAGTTTGGATGAATTTGAGATATTTATAGTGCTGTATTTCATAAAAGTACTGCAAGTACCCAAAAAGTACTGCAAGTATCCGGAATCAAATATATTTTTTACTTATGATGCGAAATACAAGTACTTTCCAAAAGTGCTTGAATTATTCAATAATGTTCTGGAAAACTAAAGTAACCAAATTAATTTTGTATTAACTAAAACTTCCTAAAGAATGTAGTAAAAATTTCTACATCAAATTAAAAAGTACAATAAGGGGTATATAAATATTTTTGTTTTTGCTTGCTGGAAAATAGACAACTCAAACTAGCGGATTTTCGTTCTGGAGCAATTAATCGAAAATCACTTAGTGAGTTCTCATTTAGGTTTTAGGCAACTAAATTCTAACTAAACTAAACCTAAACCTATGTAGAAGGGGCTATTCGATCCACTGATAATGAATTTGGACTTTTTACAAATAAAAATTTAAACGTTGGTTTCATTTTTTTTTTTTTTTCCTAAAAATAACGAAAGACTCGATTGTCCCATAAATAATATAAAATTGTAAAATTATATTAAGAAATCTCTCAAGGATGAAAATAGTCGTAATACTGTATATGACAATATTTTGACAAATCTTTTATAGAAGATACTGAGTAAAATGTGATGAAATGTCGTGTGATTAAATGTCATGTAAGTTAAGTTGAATTGTCACTTGCTCATTTGAGTTGTTCGTGTTTAAATATCGTGTCTTTAAATATCATAAACTCAAATCAGTCTTTTCTCACAAGTAGCCTTGGTATGCTGGTACGCAATTAAGAATAATAAATGCACACAGGTATTTTATATATACTATAAATAAAATCTACATATATAAAAAAATATCTTGAAAAAAAAGCAGAAACAAACATAAATAGAACAACATCTTTTAGTCAAGGTGGGACCTCGCAAATTATCCGACTTTAAAATTTACCAAGGTCATTAAGAAAATTCCACCTTGAACGATTTAAAATTATAAATAAACAAGAAATATTTCTGTCAAGTAGGATGGCAATACTTTCTCCCCATATATCTAATATCACTTAATGGACCATTAGTCAATAATAATAATAATCTTAGTACCAATTTTAAGAATAAAAATTTTATAATATATTATTACTATTAGTATCAACAGGTTTGGGACAAGCACTCTGTTAAAATTACTTTAAGAGAGTATTAGTAGTGTGACTAACCGTACTCCTTTAGGGAGTTTTGTACTCCTTTTAAAAATCGTACTCGAAAAACATTCCTTTGAATTCTTTTGTATTCCTTTGTGCCTCCCTTAAAATATAAAAATTAACGATTATTGTTTGCAAACTTTTAAACGTTTGTGGGCATAAAGTTGTCTATGATGTAAACAATAAAAGCAAAAAGTGAGGATTTCGTGTCGTGGACCTTTGGCTAAGTGTTTCGGCATAGTTTTAGTGGATTTGTTGTTTGGATGAAAAAGTTATTAACTTACTAAATCCTCTGAATTAAGTATTTGAAGTGTTTCTAAGGGTAGAGCACTTTAAAAAGTATTCAGAATTATCGAAACAAAATCATACAAAAAAAAAATACGATTTCAAGAATTAATATTAATTTTTATATTATGTTAAAAATATTTAGTCTCATTTTTCCCCAATGAAATTCCATAGTCCCTCTGTATAAAAAATAGCTGGTTACGTAATTATTAGGTGACTTAATAAAAAACAGGGAAGAATATTTTGAGACACAAAGGAATTAAAAAGACGTATATTTCCTTTCTGTTTGGAACCGGTGATTGGCACCTTTTTTGAGTTCTTCCTTATAATATAATATAGGCCTCATATAAATTCTTCTTACAGTAGGATAAAATATATGAAGCAAGTGAGAGTGAAATGAAGTTTGCGAGAAAGGATTAGGATGAAATTGTTAGGTGGAAATCTGAATATGAAAGTGTGTGAATGTTGGGAACTTTTTGAAAAACTGAAAAAAGAAAAGTAATAAATGATTGTTTTTTATTTTTATTTTAATTTAATTTTTAATATAAATTGTCTTCTACAAAAAATGTAAGTGAATCTGTAAATGAATAAATAAAAAAATAAATAAATAAAAATTCTTCTTTTAGGTAGTTAAATACATTCTAAAAAATTAAGTTTATTTCTATAAAATCAGATGACGCATTTGTCTATTACGCAACAAATAAATAATAAACTCTACGACGCATGCGGATTGTCTATTACGCAACAAATAAATAATAAACTCTACGACGCATGCGGAGTATGAAAATCATGAGTAATTTTTATATTGCGCATGCGCCATTTTGCTTATATAATAATTTTAAATTTTCCCTATTTTCATCACGCCTCATTTTTAACATCTCAATTTAATGTCAAAATATAAAACACAAAAATCTTATGATATTGATATGTTGTTGAAATTTTAAATTCTTCTTCTTGGTGGTCTACGTATATTTTTTTTAGAAATTCAGCCTTGAGCCTTTTATATAAACAGACGGAGAATAATAAAATAGAAAAAAAAAAAAATAAAATAAACGTATATTTTTTATAGTGAAAAATCTAGCACAATCCAGAGGCGTGTCTAAATTCTTTTGCAATGAAGAGTTTATAAATCAGTATTATTATCGTTGTTATTTTAGGTGCGTTAACAACAAGGGGCTAATTTTAATTAGAAGGATTTTTTTCGTTATTCATAAATCAACAAAAAGAAATTTTATCCCCCTTTACAAAGAGATTTTGCAAATTTTTAATTAAAGGGTTTAAGAAAATGGGAATTAATTAATATAAAATAGACTATATTATCAAGGAGATTATATGATGTGGTTATTTTGCAGTGACTGCCTCACTACCTCTTGGTCTAATTTTTTGTTTGCTATGATATTATCAAATCACACCTGATAGAACAGTAAATGCAGCCAGGAGAAAATTAAATAAAACAATTATTTAATTTTTGTCGTTTCAGCCGCACGTCGTGTCTGCTCAAGACAATTGAAAGTTATAAAATACAGATGCTATTTTATAATATTCAATTGTTTTTTTACAATGTACGAAATTATATTATTACAATATAATTTTATACATTGTCAAAATATACTTATCAACTGTATTTTTGCAAATTTGGTTGTCATGAGGAAGGACACAATTTGTGCCTGAAACGACAAAAATTAAATAATTGTTTTATTTAATTTTCTCCTGGCTGCTTTTTCTGCTTTATCACATATAAATTAGGCAACCATATCTCATCATCTTCAGCATCAAACCAACACAAAAAAAATTTATTAAAAATGTAGAGCAGGTGTAAAATTCAGGAAGATGCGATGTAGCCACTGAATTACAAACTTGAGACTACCCTGCCTTCTAAGATAGTTCTTAATTTAAAATAAAATATCATTTATATTAATTTCTTAAATATTAACATTTGTTATTTATTACTCTCTATTTAATATACAATAACTTCAGTATTGAGCATGTGGAAGCGTGGCAGTCCATCAGAGCGCGCCCTGGGAAAAGCCGTGGCTATGATAAGCACCTATGTTGCCAGATTTGCACGACAGCTCACTCCCAGTGCGAAATCTCCGTCAATGATGCATAATGGACCAAAGTAGTAAACAAAATAATATAAGCGAAGTAATAAGGTGGCTGTTGTATTTAACATTGTTAAATTCAGGGCCGGTGGGGTGCATGAGACGGCATATTTGGAGGGACCTTAATATAATATTAATTATGACGATATAATAAAAGATTTTCCAAAAGAAAAAGCAATAAAAATTAAATTTTGAAATTTTTGTTCATTTACGTTTCTTTTTACTTTCTCTTATCTATATATGAAATATATAGTGACTAACCATTGCAATCACAAAAAATTTGATATCGAGATCTTTTATTTTATTTTACTGGTTTGTACAGTTTCTAATAGAAATTTAAGTTTTTTTTTTTTTTATAAAACTCGTATTTAATTATTTATAATTTTTATAAATTTATACACATTTACAAAAATAAATATATTTATTGATTTATTTTATATGCTATTATTTAATTGATTATTTTATTTAAAAAACGCTATTCAAAACTTGTGTACTTGGGGGACGACAAAATGATTCTCGCCTCAGGTGGGAAAATGTCTGAAGCCGGCCCTGGTTAAACTTATTTTAAAATAATACTGGCAACGCTGCACTGTTTCAACCGAGAGTTCATTACTCAAGTTATATTAAATATAATAAAGTTTCTTTAATATTCTATTTAAGTCCCCATGCCATATATTTTTCTTTATGCAGAAAACCTATTAAAAAATAATAGTTTGTTTTTCTTTTTGTTCAGGAATGTGCTGAATATAAATATTGTAAATTTGCAATTGCATTATTGAGGGCGATTTTGCAAACCCTGTGTCCTTAATGGCAAAGCGCCAATTGGCTGAATTTGTTGCTTTTATCTACTCAGTAGTACTAATAATTAGAATTTCTTAAAATTTAAATACGTTACTTTGAAATGGTTGATCGTGAATGTAGGAAAATTGTTGTTGGTGTTGTTGAAATCTACGTAGTTTCGTTTCGGTCAAATGGGCGAAAGTAACAAGAGCACCTTAAAGAGTATCCCAGAGGTTTCTAGTCCGCATTCCTTTAATACCTCTTACGTCACTTAGACTGATTTCAATCCGGAAATAGCGGACAGACGACACCCTTTTCCAAGAAAGGACAACGAAAGACCTTCGGCTACGCAATTGAATGTGAACCGTTTTGTATTAGTCATAGCCAAATAATGCAAAGGACCTACACGTAATCTTAATCATAAACACTTAATAATTTCACTTTTTTTTTTTAATATTTCTTCTTCCTCTAAAACAAAAAGGAGTCTATCTTCGTGATCTAAGGGTCAGTGGTTCGCTTTCCTTAAAATTTATTTAAATTATAGTGGCTACCGATTAATTTCAATAAATATAAATGGTCTCAGATGCCGAAAAGACTTAAAAAAAAGGAGGAGATTTAAAAATACTTTACTACAATGGTAAACTTAGTATTATGAGTAAATATATATATTTTTTTTATATATAAAATAAGGTCAAATGTACAATATAAAATATAAATTATTTTATTAAATTTTTATGTGTTGCATTAATATTTTTTTTTTTTATTGAAAAAATAACATTTTAAGATTTATTCATGCGAATGAATGCCTCGAAGAGGACTTAAGAAGCCAATTTATTTAACAATTTTTGGTCTGGTGAAAAGAAAGCACCCCGAATAGGCGGGAGATCTCGGGTTCGATTCCCGGAGACCAGGTGGTCACTTCACTTGCATCAGCAAAAATTGTTAAATATTAAGTAACGTCAAAAATAAGACTTCCCCCATTTAAAATTGGCAAATTACTATACCGCTTGGTCTATTTCTTTTTAAATATTTGATTTTTGATTGATAAAATTTATTTAAATTCACTAATTTAAATAAATATAGAAAGATAACATGTCATACTAATAAACATCTCACTTCTCTTCACTCATTTGTGTTAGGGGCTGACACGTTGTGGTTACTCTAGAGATTAACTTTCATGGGATCATACTGAGGTGGGTTTATAAAGTTGGATACATTTTTATGAGGTGGATATAAAACCGAATTGCTTAACTTATAAAAAATAATTTTTCTTTCTCTTCATTTGCTGACAAATAAAAATTTGTGCATGACATGAACATGTTCTTTTTTATATTTACTTCTCAACGCAATGATGCTTTAAAATAAAGCGAAATCGAGTATACTATTTATCCCCCGACCTTCGAAACACTCCCTTATCCTCCTAGAATATTCGGACGTCATCATGATGACATTTATTTTAAATATTAAATAACTCTTACGTTTATTGTAAATATACTATAAGCAAAAGCTCTGAGGACTCTAAGGCGGCAAGAGCTGACTTATTTGTATTAAATAAACAACAGTTTATATTGTAAGAAAAAATTGTATAGAAAACGACCTCAATAAATGACTTAAAATAAATATATAATATAAATAGTCTTCGATGTCAAAAGTCGGAGATAAAAAAGTTTTTTCTCCACCGTTTCTAAAAATGACTTTGCTAGGCCATCCTTCTCATATTAAAATATAATAAATTTTCTCTTGAGAATGATATATTAAAATCCAATTAATTTTGTAATTTATATTATTTTTTCATTTATAAAGACACTTCAATAACATTTAAAATATATTTTCAAAATTATTTTGTCCTAAATTTCTTTGTCCTTAATAAATTTGACAAAAATATATAATAAATAGAATAACCTTGTTAATTGACAGTTTTGTTCAAGTCCTTGACCTTCATAAAGGCAACCTGTTATAAGATCTATAATTTAAATTTTTGATGTTTCAAGATTATAATTTGCTTAAAATATATATTAATTGAGAAAGAAGCGATAGAGAAATAAAAGGTTAAATTTTCTCTTCTATTGAACTACGAGTATTAAAAAAATCCTATTCATCATCAGGGTTGTCAAATATCAGATCTAAAATAATAAGTGGCGTATCAAGAGCGGATATGTTTTCCTCAGCAGTAATTAAAGTGGACGGTGAAATTTTCATTTTTTAGTCTCAAGAAACAAGAACTTTGAAGGCCGCTGGAAACCATTGGTAATATTAATATAATGTATATTGAAAAGTCAAAATGGCCTCAGCAGCTGAATTTGGCTAAAAAATTAAAATAAAAATTTTTTATAGATTAGAGGGAATATTTGGTTTAATAAAGAAAAATTTTTTAATAAAACGATAAATGTTTAATGACCGCGGGAAAAAATTAGAAGAAAATCTGGTCAAAAATTGGTCTAAAAATAAATATCCAAAGAATATATCTAGAAAATAAAGAAAAATTTGAGGAGGGTTGACTAAGAGAAATTTGAAAAAAAAGAGTCCCGAACTAGGAGTACCTCTAAAAAATCTGGAGTGGCCTCTACTTGCCTTTCTTGTATATATATAGTATATAGATGAGTTTTTAGAAAAATGTTTCAGGTAAACTATCATTTCCGATTGCCGAAAGTGGACCGAATTTGAATAGTGACCTCCGATTTTGATATAACGTGCGTATACAACATTTGACTAGTCTGAGTGGAATCATAATTGAGTTATCAGGGTTTTTATAAAAGCGTTTCAGGTAAAGTATCACTTTCGATTGCCGGAAGTGAACCAAATTTTAACTGTGGTCTCCGATTTTGAGATAATATATGAATAAAGCATTTGGTTGGTTTTAATACAATCGTAATTGAATTATCGCGATTCTTAGAAAAATGTTTACCACTTGCGGTTGTCAGAAATAACCCAAATGTTGATAGAGATCTATGATTTTGCTAAAATTTCTACATTAAAGTTATTATATTAACTCACATACACACAGACAGACCCACAAGCATAATTCAAAAATTGGTATTTTTGGATTCAGGGAGATCCAAAACTTCAAGAACAATCAAAATCTCGAGATCGAATTTTTGGACGATTACAATAATTTCCATATCTATTTATATGGGAAAATAAAAAAGAAGATCAAATAACATTTAATAGACAATTAGGCAATAATAATAATAATAATGTTGAAAATTAATAAAAACTTGTCTTTAGATAATTTGACTTTACAAAATAATAATAAAATAATCTCCGTTTTATATTATTACTATGAATTTCACTTGGCTTAGGAAAGCACTGTTTTGAATAACTTTAAGAGATTATAAAATTCCTGCATAAAACAGAGAAGTATATATATCAAAACACGAGGGAGAAAAGAGACATTGTATATTTTCGTTTCTTTTTGAATTAGTGAGTGGCACCTTTTTTGAATTCTTTCTTATATTAGGCATTTCCTGGAATTCCGTTTCTGTAGTTTCTTCGTGTCTAATTTTTACACTAAATTTTCTAGTAAAAAGTTATAGGGGTAGTTATTTGAAGGGCCTGAGTTAGGGGTATTACAAAAAAAGTTTTCGAAAGAGGAAAATTAGTGGAAAAAATATTTGGACAATTGGAAAAAAAATTTGATTGGGCTTCGAATAATAATTTTTACAGAAAATATTGGAATGTTATTTCATTCTTTTTTGCCTGCAGTCACACATATTCAATACGACACTGCAAAAGTAATCTTAATTTGCCACCGGTAATTTTTACTATTTACTAATGGTTAGTTGAAATGACATCTTATGATTTTAGTGTAATGGTAAGCAAACCCACTAGTGAAAATGAGAACTCATGGGACATCCAATCAATCATTTAATAAATTCTTGAGCGAAATATAGGATGGTGGATTATATAATGTAATAATGACGTTCCAAGGATTTTTGATCCCTGGAGCTAGGACCAGTATGACTCACCTAATCTTGATAATTTAAAAAAAGTATTTATAAAAGTATAAGACGTATTTAACTTTAAGTATATAGGCAAACTAGCATCATCTTCACAGTGGTACACCGTGCATAGTAGTAGCTCACTTTTCCTTTCTTATCTTAATTATTCCTCACATCCATCATCTTTATTTTTATTCATTTAATGAAATTTTAACATTCTGTTTCTGTAATTTGACTTCTAAATAGCTATTTATAAATAAAAATGACTTTTATAATTAAATTAAATTTCTTACGAAATTTAATTAAATTATCATTATCTTAATAAAGACCGGAAAATATGACCCAAAAAATTCCTCTTTTTGCACATTCGGTAATCTAAGATTTATTTTATTTTAACAGTATATGTCTTGTATAAAGAAATGCAAATTAGTGAAAATAAAACTGATGTTTGGGCAAAGAAATTTTCAAGTCATTTCTAATTTTTTTTATTTAACATTCATAATAAATTCAATGAGGTTTAAAAAAAAATTATTTATTTAATTATTTATTTATTTACAGATTTGTCCTTCCTTTTCTTGTGATTTTTTACAAAAAACTTTATTCTAATTCACTTATATTCTTCGTTGTTGAAAATTAATATGTGATAAATTTAAAAAAATTTCAAAAATTATATTATTATTTAAGTTAAATTATCATCACCTGAATAATTTTGAAATAATAATAATTTTAGCGAAGTTATAGAGTTTGTAAGTAAATAAAGGTTTATACATGCCTAGATTTATTTGATCAAGAAGAAAAAGGAGAGGCAAAACGAACCGGAAATGCCCGAAGTGACCCGAAGACTAATTGCATTGTTTCTTAAGCCTATCAGATTTACCAACCATTAAATTCATTATTTAAAATTAAAAAAAAATAAATGTTACTTTATATAGAGATTTAAGAAATTTATTATTTTTTATTGTAAATATAAATGTTTGATTGATATCATTCAACATCCTTATATTCATCATATTATATTATTATATCATCAACCATCCTTATATTTTGTTTCCATTATTTTCTAAATTTTCTGAAAACAAATATTAATAAAATAATTCTTTGTGAGTTTATATTTTGTTGATGGATTAAGCGAACCCTGGTACTCGGGAGTCGAAATATACTCACAAAGAATTATTTTATTAAAAATAATTTTTTGGTGCTTTATAGACTGCTTCGAGGCATAAATTTAATGTTTATATCTGATTCATATGAATCGAATAAATCTTAAAAAATCTTCTAAATATATTAATGTCACATTTATATTGTATAATTTATAATATAAATGCTCTCCAGACAACCAGGCTCAACTTCCAATTTTTATGAAAACAATTTTTTTTTTAAATAGTTTAATATAAGATGCTAGCGTTGTAAATTTTATAATGAATATTATTAAAAAATTTTGGTTTTCTTTTAAGGTTCCCTAAACTTCTCCCTCCTCTACTCAGAGCAGCCTCTGTTTATGTTCTTAAGCGCTAAAACTCAAGAGATAATTTTTGCATAAATTACTTAAGGAAGGATTTCACATCAGCGGCTCACTGCGCTCCCATCTGGTTTATATGTTTTTCAATTGGAGCTATTTTCTTTCGTGGTTGGACAGTCGACACTGATGACGTCATTATTTTTGCCCACTTTCCGTTTTATCACCAACATATCTCAGTCTGACCGCCAACCGTAGTGATTTATTTAAAAAAAAAAGTTTAATATTGTCAAAAAATTAATTCTATTGGAAACATTGAATCCTTGACTCAGATGGGAATTTTATTTACGAATAAATTATATCTTATATCAAAAATCATATTTATATTTATTTAAATTATATTATATTCTTATATTATTATATTTAAAAACTAAATAAAAGTACGATTAATTATTTTACAAAGAAAGATAATATAATGAAATATATCCGATTAAAATTGATTGGGAAAAAATATTTTTTATCATTAATTTATATGTTATCTTAAACATATTTATATGCTTATTAAATATCCTTTAAATCATACATATAAACATAAAATGCCAAAAAAACATTTCATTGAAAATGGTAATTTGTGGTAGAAGAAGTAGGAAAAGATTCGTTCTAAGCTAACTTGTTTAATACAAAATAATTTTATTTAAATTGGCACTCAGATTTGGCAGCTAAAGCGAAATGCCCTAGACAGTCGCGGTGGGTAGTGATGACGTAATCGCGCGGTGAGCAGTATACCGTCCGAAGCTGAGAACGTGAAATCCTACCTTTATCTTTTTCTTCCAATATGCCTGCAAAATAATCACCAAGTTTTTAATTTATTAAATTAATGTTATATCAAAGTTTGGTTTTAATGGAAATTTTTATCTAATAAAATATTCAATTCCTTCTTTGAAATTTAACTTAACAGATAAAAAATTTTAACTATATTAAAAAAAAAAAAGAAAAGAAAAGAAAAGAAAAACGGAATATTTTAAGAGATTTCCAATTGGCTGGATTACTTGCATAATTGATTTGGTAAAATCATCAATTTTTTTTCAATACTGGTCCATTTCCAAGGTTATTTTATACATTTTAAACTTGAACAGTGTTGCCAAACAACTTGCAACTTCAACCCTATTGAGTTTCACTGGAGGAGAAGGAGGGGGGAAGAGCCAATCGAGATAGTTTAAAATAATAAAGAGAAAGTCTATTGAAAGTCACTAAGATAAGAAAAAATAATAATAAATATTAATTAGAGATTTTTTTTATTATTAGAAAAAAAATTAATTTTCCATCAAAATTAGAAGCTTATCAAGCAAAGCCATTATAGAATTCCCTATATCGTTTTTTTTAAGTTTGGGATTAAAAAACAAAAAAAAAAATTTAGGAGGGATAATAATAAATTTGCGATCGATTATCTTAAGAATTTTAGATGACAAAATTTTTTTTTCCTCGTCTTATTATTCCCGTCGCAAGGCCTGTCATTTGTGAAGGAAAGACTGGCATATAGAAAGGAAAATGGCCGTCAGGTTTGAGCTCATAAGTGAATTCAAACATGCTATTTAATAAATACTTGATGCGATAAATGAATAAATATCAACCGATCATGGACATAATAAGCATCAGCGTTATTTGGGTGGTCTAAGTACACAAATTACCAAACTATGCTACCTTTTATAAAAAAATAAATCACTTTTCTATAAGCATCTATGACCTTGGATAGTGAAAGATAATTTTTATCGAAACGTTGTTTTAAAATATGAAATAAATTCACATTTTAGAAATTAATGCTATTTAAATTAATAAAAATTTCTAATTTTAATTTTATTTCGATCCTCATTTGGAGATTTAGAAGATAATTTGGATACTTCAAAGTTCTTCTTGTCCTTTTCTATTGAATGCCATAAGATAGGATATATATCATTGTACCAATTTTATATTTTAAAAATTATGTAGTATTTTTCATTTCTTCCAGGAGATATATAGAGAAGAAAGTTCAAATTATTGCAAATATTTCGAACTTCATATAAGTTCTACTATCCCCCTGAAAAGTAATTAGACAACCTGAATCTTTTGTTTGGTCTTAATGGATAATTAGGAGAGCTACATGAAATTCAAAATATCAAATTTCATAATGTTTTACGTAGTATTAAATTTATTATTTGCAGATTTGGTCTTCTAATTATCCATTAAGACCAAACAAAAGATTCAGGTTGTCATTTACTTTTCAGGAGGATGGTACATTTATGGAGGTTGAGAGAAATACTAACTGTTGTAATTTTCATGGATGAGAAGGTAGGTTCAGCAATAAAACAGCCTTTGCTCAATAAAAACTCAAATTGAGACGTTTCGAACAAGGCCTGCCTTCTCATTCATTATAAATTGATATATTATTATTATTATTATTATTATATTATATATTTTGTATACTTATTTCCTTTCTTTCTTTATATATATTAGAAATTTTTTCTAGAGAAGAAAGATAATTTATTTAAAAATATTTAAGAAAAGATGGATTCCTTCTTCAATTTTTTTTTTTTTTTTTTTTTTTGTAAACCTAATTCAAAAAGCTAAGTCATATACATAAAATTACTATTAATTTAATCATATAAATAAATAAATTAAATTTTAATTTTAATCTTGTTTATATAAATTTTTAATTCCCACAGATGAGAGAGTTGAAAACTCTTTTGAATAAATTTTATTTATACTAAAAACACATTTTTTTTCCTATTAAACCCGGAACCTAGGGATTTTCTTATCCACATGAGCGGAAAGTGGCAAACCTGATTTTAGATCCTATATACGCTAAATTAAATAATAAACGACTACTAAAATAAAATAATTAATTAGAACTTATGACATTATATGTTCTCTGTCTATAATTAGTGAAATGAAAGTGAAATGCCCCAGAAAGAAAGCGTTGTATCTTTAGTGACCCATAGGTGAACAATTTCACTAGTATAAGCATGAAAATGAGAAACGGAGACAAATTCTTAAATGGGAACATTTGAGTGAACGTGTTAAAAATCCTGGTGACCCACGATGTGATTGTATCATGACTTTTTTATTTAAATAAACAAAGGTGACTTTCCATATATTAGAATTCATAAATGAAAAGTCTAATGTTATATTCTAGCTACACGCCTCACCTTGGCTAAATACTAGGCTGTATATTAATTATTATTACATCTGGTGGCCAACGACATGATTGTATCATGACATTAACTAAGACTATTCTTTTTTAAACAAAGGTGGCTTTTCATAAACATATTATAATTTATATTAGGAAAGACTAAAAGAAATTATATATACTAGTTGCACGACCTGTCTTGGGTATAATATTATATACTATATAGGATGTTTCATAAGTGCGCAGGTTTTGAATTTGGCGGCATTGTCAGCACTATTCTGATCATTTTCGTTATCTATTGTCACTCCGATTAATTGTTTGTTGTTTTTTCTTTACAGAGGTTTATTGAGAAACAACGCGCCTTAATCGTGAAAACTCATAAACTTAGAAATGTTATACAGAGATGTTCCGTAAACTTCGGGCGATTGTCTCGCTACCTCCACCAAAAAAACAATTATGAAGATAATAAAGAAATTAGATGAATTCGAGTCATTTGTAGCCGTCGAAATCGTACGAGTCGAAAGAAACAAACATTTCAGTTTTGTAAGATAGAGCGAATGTAAGGTAAGCCCCCGGAAGTCGCTTCACTGCGTTTCCCAATGTTGACATTCTCAGTCCAACGAAAAGATCCTCGTATGCACCCATACAAAATTCAGTTGCCACAAGAAACTAAATCAACAAACTACCAGAAACGAAGAATATTAGCTGAGTGAATTTTGACAAAACAAAACTTTGTTTCTTTTTGTTTTGTTGAAGATTACGGACCATCTCTATACTACTCCCCGTTATTGTAATGAGTTTTTACAATTACTTTTCACTGAACCGCTAATCTGACTAATAATAGATAACGAAAATAATCACTGTGCTGACAACTTCCAAACAAAAAGTGCCGCGAAATTCAAAATCTGGGCTCTTTATGAAACACCCTATATATTAATTATTGTAATATCTGGCGACATGATTCTATCACTACATTAACTAAGACTTTTTTATTTAAACAATCAAAGGTGACTTTCTAAATATTATTAAAACAAGGCTAAAAAGAAATGATATATACTAACTGTTCAGCTTGTTTACGATATAATAGTATATATTAAATAATTGTTTGGCCGCATTTTTATTTACAATCTCACGCACACATGCACATACACTAAACTAGATTGGTTGAGGTCCGTTGAATTCTAGATTTTGAAAAAAAAAATTGTAATTACTATAGGTAAATAAAAAGAATAAAATAACGAAATAAAAATGAAAATAAATAAATAGTTCGTTTATATCATTTATAAATTAGGAGTTTCATATGGGATAACGATAAAGCTAAGTGACAACATCCATTGCACACCTCTATGTAATATAATACATTCATTTAATAGAAGCTTTCGGTACGCAATACTCATACTAATACTACCGGTACGCATTACTTATGCCTAAAATTTACTGGTACTTGATGCTAAAAATGTTGGGAATCACTGCCCTAGAGAGAATATTTGATATTAATTTTCTTTTATATTTTTTATTATAAATAAATGAAATTTAACAAGATATTTTTTCTTTGAAATTAGGTTTTTTTTTCATCTATTGACTACCTTCTATTTCCAAACATATGGAGAAAAATTTTGAGAATTTATTTAGGGGATCAAGAAGGTTTCGACTGTATTAAAAAAAACTAAAAGTAAACTTAAGGCTATCCGTCTGAATCTCTCCGCAGAGAGAGAATTAATTAACTTGTTGTAATAGTTCATTCATTTACTTGGGAAATAAGGAAGTCAAGTATTGTATTTGTATGTTCACATGGTAAACGTGGGGAAAAAAATTCATTATTAATAAAAGAGTATTTAAAAAGACTTTTAAGAAGGCCTTCTCCATTGATCACCTGAAAAAGAACTCATTCAGTTAATTATTGTTTTCATCTATTTCCTTCAGGAAGAATTTGGTAATCTTAAAGTATATTGATTAAAATAAAATGATAAAAAGGGAATGGGAATAATATTTAATCTTTTTTCAAAGATATTTACAAACATTTTTTAGTATAGAAAAAAAAACATATGAAAATACCTTATTTCTAAGTTTTTGAATTGGAATTTTAATTGAACCCGAAAAAAATGTTTTGGGATCATAGGCTTAACTTAACCAAATTCATATATTATCTGTATAAGAGGCGAAGCTGAAGATTAATTTACAGAATAGAAAAGAATTCCAATTTTATTTACAAAAAATAATTTTTTAATTATTCGCGCTGATATTCCAATTTGTTATTTCGTAAAATTAAATTCTTTAAAATAATTTGGAAGCGGGCGGGGAGGGGGGGGGTTACGGTTTCTAGGTGGATAACGGTTCTTGTAAAAATATATAAATAATATCGTCCCTCTCTCATTCCGAAAAGGAAAAAAATTTTAATAGATTAATTTTCAAATTTATATTTATATATTTGACCTTGGCACTGGTAAAAATGAAATTTTAATGACCAAATACTGAAAGAACTTGTTCTTAAGATGATGATCAAGGTAGTTGAATTGGCAAGCCTCATCATGCAAGCATGAAATTTTGTTCTATTTGGAGCGAGACGATTGGTGAGTGAAATCCAATGGACAGCCTGCTTTAGCTCAATGGATTTCAATGTCCTTGTCGAACATTTGTACACAAGAAAAGAAAAAGAAAAAAAAGAAAAAAGAAAAGAGAGAGAAAAAAAACATGTGATGGGCGATGCCTGGAGAGAAGAGAAGGGAGCTGAACGAAGGTCCCCGTTCACGTCCCGGCGAGGGCACTTTCGTTGGCAACCACCTTCGGCTTATCCGGACACGTGCGTCCGACGTGCCTCGATGCGAAAGTGATCTTCGAACAATCTAATTTCCAAATCATCGTTCCGATGGGCGAATTTCAATCATTCATTTAAAGTGCATTTCAATTAATTGTATTTAAAAATTTAAATATTTTTGAAAATATATACCATAGGAAAAAAAAAGTGGAAGGAAGGCTGTATAGAGAAGATAGAGGAATTCAAATGAAAACACAATATATTCATATATCACTTATTTTTTAGATGATTTTTGAAATGTATTAACCCTTATCCAAAATTGTTTGGGGCTCACTTTACTTTTGTAGGTTTTAGGTTTTTTGTATTAATTTTCTCTTAAACTATTCTAACGATTTTGATTAAATTAGCTGTACTTATAATAAATTAGAAAATCTTTAAGATGTATTAACCAATTTTCAGCTCAAAATAAAGTGGGGCTTGCAATTGAGGGTTTCAAGAATCCCATAGAAAAGAGGATAACTCGTTGCCATGGTATTTTTAATTCCTATGTTTGATAATAAGCAGATTTAATTGCCAATTTAATTAATTTAATTGAATTTGTTCTATAATATTGATAATTGATGAATACATACAAACGATAAATCTCTTAAAATGAAAGGTAAATTAAAATTGTGAACAGGCTATCTAGGAGACCCGACGCGGTGTGATAGCCATCATACTATTTTCCTTACCTTAGTTAAGAAAAAGTTGCGTGATGTGCGGCTGTCACACCATATTTTTACGTTCATGAAGCTTATGTGATTTATTTAACCATTCATATATTTAAATATCAACATGAACATGACGGTAAGCACTTTGAAATTGTTATAGATAGTCTAGAGGTCTCTAGAGCTATAATGAACAAACAATCTAATATTATATGATTCATGGGCGTAGCTAGGATACAACTTTACGAAATTATAATGGTATTTATGATATATATATTTATAGAAAAATACAAAAAAAAAAAAAAACAATACATTCATGAAATATAAAAATATAATAACATATGTGTCTTTTGTTTGGATCTGTTTCAATAAAAAAAAATTTAAAAATAATAATTAATGATAATTAATATATATAAGCGCATCTCACACAACTTTCTATTACCTAAAATAAAGAAAGCTGATTGATGTGCTATCACATTTTTTTTTGCGTCCGTCTCCCTAGGTAGCTTTTCTCCAATGCTTCTCTTAATAGAACAAGGCGCAGCCAATTTAATCAATATTGTTAGAGTAGTTTAAGAGGAAATAACAAAAAATCCAAAAATGTACAAGAATAAAGTGGACCCCACCCAATTTTAGAAGGAAGGTTTAATACATTTCAAAGATCATCTAATAAATAAATGTTTTATGAATTTTAATCAAATCGTTAGAGCGAATTTTGAGAAAATAGAAAAATAACTATTTGGCCGATTTTATTAAAAAGCTTCGAGATGCAAACAAGGAGAGTAACTAATTTAAATATAAAAAAGCCTCGTACGTTTTTTCATTTTTGACAAATCATATTTACACAAACACAGACCCCCCCCCCCCCAAACACACACACAGACCATTTTTTTAGACTCAGGTGACCTCAAAACGTGTGTATATTTGTTGAAATCTCGACATAGATTTTTTTGCGATTGCAATACTTTCTCTATATATATTACTTACATAAGTAAGAGAAAGTAATAAATCATTATGAAACTTTATAAACAAAAGGGGGGTGTGGGGTCAAGTTTCATGAATACTTGTACAGTAAACGTGTTAAGATTGTAATTTACAATACATCAATAATATCAACTATATATACCAAGAGCCGGGCAGCGAGTGTGATGTATTGACCTCGAAACTTCGAATATCAATCAGCACATTATATTTTATTTTATAAAACAATATATAACAACTCTATCTCAATAACTCAATACTTAATACATTGTGGGTGTATGTACTTTCAGGGTAACTGATGATAGTATTATTTAATTAAAGACGAAACATCTAACTAATTGGAAGTTTATTATTTCGATAGATGTTACTCTAGTGGCTGACTTTCTTACTAGTATTAAAATGAAACTTTTTATGATACACAAGTGTACACAGCTATCAATGGCGTAACTATAAAAAGGTGTACGCACTGGAGACTGAAATATGTACCAAATACGAAATATAAAATTAATTACAAGTTATAACTTGTATAAAATTTTTTTTTCAAATTTGGAATTTTATTAAAATTTATTACTAATTAGTTAAATTAAATATTTTTCTCTTATTAGAAATCATAGTGAAATTTATTGATTAATCAATTGAAATTAAATACAATACAATTAAGATATTTATTTATTTTTTATTTAAATTAATAATATTTATTTACTCTCTAAATGACATTACAATTTAAATTTTTTAAATTATTAATTTCCAATTTTTTATTAATTATTTTAGTACAATACATATATATATCTATATAATTGTTTTATTCTGATTTCGAAAATAAAATTTTCTTTTTACGATAGCTTTTTTTATTATATACAATTATTATTATTAAAATTCCTATTATTTTTTAATTAAAATTTTTTATTTATTATTAAAAGAAAGTGAAATTTTTTTTCTGGAAATTTTTAATTTTTTTCATATTAATTTCTTACACTGTCCTATTATATATGTAAAATAATTTAGGATAGTTATTTTTTTTTAATATAAATATCCTTTATAAATTTATATCTACGAAAATTAAAGACAGCGTCCGGGTCAATCAAAAACCAAGATATTTGATTTGAGATATAGTGGGCCATGCATGTTCATTTGTTAATTTATACTTTCCCTATATTTCATATACCAGAAAATAAAAAGCTGCACAAATAGGGTTAAAAGATTTTCTGCGTTACTGAGATATTATACCGCCCTTCAAAACCTTCTTCAACTCTCCAAATTTTTTATATTATTAAGAATTCGAGATTCTCATAAGTGGCGCAGGGAATCGAACCCGAGTCTCCGAATGGCATGCAAGCCTCAATATAACAAATATTTTAATATATAGTATCAGGTAATACATAATCCTAAAAAATTAATTAATTTTATAATGACCAAAACCAAAAATACCTTAATAAACAAACAAGTAAATATTCATCAGATGATAATAATATTATGTCCATAGTTGTTATTTTTTATTTCTTCAAACAAGGTCACTAAGCATGGTAGCTGATATAATTGCTCTTTTCCTAATTTATAAATAAATAATTTCCGTGAAAAAAGTCCTATAATTATACAATTAAGATTCTTTCTAGACTTTTTTTTTTGCAAAAATGTCTTGATGAAATTCAGAGTGAGAGTAAACGAATGGAGGTGTTTATTAAGATTTATGACTCTTTCTTTGTTTTTTTATCCGTGTTAGTTTAAAAACTAATTATTACGAAAAAATTTTACCTAGGTTAGTGACCTAGAATTTAGAATATAATTTCCTTTCAGTAAAACCTTGGAAAAAATTTTTTTTAACCATCTTTATTTGGAGGAAGTGTATCTATAAATTCCGTCAATAATTAACCTATTCTTTTTTTTTTAGATTAATTGTAAAAAAAAAATTGAAATGAATTATTTTGTTCTAAAGTTAATGAAAACAGAGGTTTATTCAGAGCGTCGAGCTACATAATCCATAATAACGCGATACTATATATAACATCAACATAATCTGGAAACTGGATTTCATCCAATATACTCACCTGATCTTGTACCATCGGTTTCGAGCGTTGATGAAACAAAGTAACTCTATTTTTATACTTTTACATGAAATTTTTTAAATTTTATCCAGAAGTGCGAGAGGGAATTTTTGGAATAAAAATCTTCAATATTTTTTTTTTTTTTTTTAATTTATTTTCTTTTTTCAAAGATATTAAATTAAATTTATTCGTACAATACCATGATTTTAGTTTTAAATTTCATCCATCCTTTTATTTCTTTTCATCAAATCTTACACGTAATTTTATCAGGATCATATCACATTTCTCGTCTTTTTTTTTGTTTATTCATTCTTATGTTTATATTTTCCTTTCTTTAATTTAATTTAACAAATAATATTTATATTTTTGTTAGTTTTGAAAATTAAAAGCCGCCGTGTTCTAGGACAAATAAACTAATAATTTTTTTTTCGTGCCCTTCTCAACAACTTTATTTTAATAAATAATTTTTCAATTTTTGTTTGGTATAAAAGGATATTTGTTCAGTGCTACAAATAGGGGCAATTTTATAAGATTTTTATATTAAAAAAATGATAGGTGAAGTTGGAAAGAGAAAAACCAGCAGATGTAACAGTAAATTAACTCTTCATCAACAAGTTTCAAATTTTCTAAAAAATTCTTCAATAACAACTCGGAGCCCTTTGCAATAGAGGCCTCCTCAGGCCCGGCGGAAGCGGTCCTTCAACGCCTCCATTGTAGCCTTCCTTCTTAGGGGCCGCCGTTTTTGCTATTGAAAACGCCCTATGGGAAAACTTAGATATTAAGAATATTGTAGATAATATTTATATTATTTTATTTATTTTTATAACTTTATTTTGTTTATTTAATTTAGTTTATTTATTTATTTAATTTTATTATAATTGTTGTTTATAATGATGATTATGGAATGCTTTAAGAATATTTTATGGTAGGCTGGCCGAATTGATATAGTTGTCAAAGGCCTGAGAAGTAGGAGAAAGAAAACATATTTAGATGATACCAAAATTGTTTTCTTCTCTTCTGGTGGTGTATCAATGTTTCCACTCCAAAAACAAATAAACAAACAAACAAAGCAAAAATTTAAACAAGGAAAATATCCGTGTTAAAAAATTAAAAAATTATATCTGCTCCTTTCTTCTAAAAAAAAAAAAAAAATTCTAGGTATTAATTTTTATATAATATCTTCTTGTTTTAAAGTGATATTTATATTTAATAAAACCAATTAACTTATTTAATAAATGAGAATTTTTGTATTTGGTCATGATATGATTTTTTTTGTTGTTTTGGAAAAACAAATGTTGGTTTCTTATCCAAAGAAATTTCTCAACAGTTGTTTCTTAATATCTAATTTGCCTAATGATTACTTCACACTTAAAACAAATTAGTCAGAATAGCAAGCATTTGATAGAATGTGAAAATATTTCTCAGAATACTGTAGCAAATTTTCCTCCTTTTATATTCGAGAAGAGAGGTGAGAGAAAAATTAACCATTTAATTTAATACAAATCTTTCGGAAACTTCATTTATATTTCGACCAGTGGGCAATTTGGAAATTCGTTAAAATTACCATGGGTTGCAGAAATTAGTTCATGAATGATTGCTGGAAGGTAGGCAACCCGAATGAATGTATGTATATTTTAATTAATTTTTCAAGAAGCGCAGTTGTTAAATCTCCCTAGAAATTAAAAACTCCTCATTCATGGTCCGCTCTAAAGGAGCTTGTCGAACAATTAATTAAAACATCCATTTGTGAAATTATTATTTGGGTTACCCAGCATGCACAACTAATTTCTGCAACCCATGGTAATTTAAAACAAAAAATCTAACTTTTTACGATATGGATTATTAAAATATGATTTGTTATTTATTAATAAATTTTAAAATTTTTTTAGTATTATTATTATTATTATATTGAAATTATTTTTTTGAACTATAGATGGTCCAAAGCAAAAAGAAGCTTGATTAGGAGAAGTGACGTGAGAGAAGCTTTTCTCACTCTAACGCTAATTTTCTTTGTGATTTGCTGAAGACTTAGATCTTGCCTAATCTTGGTGAAAGAGCAGCGTAGTCTTAGTTGATCCTCGTACTTCTTCTCTAATGTGGGTGATCTCAGGTCTCTTCTTGTATTGGTCCCACTATACTTAATAAATGTTTTTCCGTTTCATTGTGCCAATTTAATAAAATAGAAAGATGCGACCACTTATTCTGTAGTTTTCTTCAAGTGGAGATTTAATAAAATTAACAAGAAATTAAGTTAGAATTCTTTGTAAAATTTTTCCTGAAGAAGGCCACAGATTAATTGAACGAAATGTTGGATGGTATACAAATAAATTATCAGAGATAAACCGAAAATATTGTTTATTTACTATTAATGCCAATAACTGTGGATACTTCGATTCCAAAACAAATACTTATTTAAATTCTAAAATTTTTTTTGATCATTGAGTGAGAATTTATTTTTATTCTTAACATAATAATTTTCAAACTCTTTCTATATATCTTATTTTATTGATTTTTTTTTTATTTCACTTTAGAATCTTGCATTTACTTTATTTATTAATTAGTATTTGAAATGCAAAATCATGTTACTTGATTTGCAATTTCCTTCCTCTCTTATTTTTTTCACGCAATCTTTTATAAATTTATCCCTGTAATTAAAAAATTAATAAATTCCAAAAAGATGAGAAAATATAAGTTTATCTTATATGTGTATTTAAAATTATATTATATAAAAAAAAAAGAATATACTTATCAAAAGAGAGAGCGAGAAAGTGGAATTAAAAAAAAAAAGTTTTGAAAAAGTATATTTATCAAATATATAATATATCTCTTTTAATTGGATTGTAAAAACCACAAAAAAGACTTCTTTATAATAATCTCAATCCTGTACTTTCTTTTAATTTAATTTTTTAGATCACAAACTAAAATAAATATAATCTAAAACCAAATTAGCAAATTTCTTTTTTTTTTTTTTTATAATATAGTGTAACCTTTATTTATCTTTCCAATATCGATTGGCTTACTTATGCAAAATATTGATCCTCTATCGAAGTCTCAGCTCCAGATCTTTGAGGGTGGAATATTTTCGGTGAATATTTTAATTCTAATATTATTACAGATATAGACAGATCTTGCGTAGAGGAAACAGATAAGTGCTCACAATACGTATTGTCATAACGTGGAAGTTTGAAGATGCGCGCGCTTCTGACTATTGCGTCATCTTGGCCTTGAACATTATTTCGGCAGATTCTTTGGACTTTCCTCTTTTTAACTCTGTAATTTTTTTAAAAGATATTTTTAATACTTTTATAATTTTAAAATTGAAGGAAGTCTAGTATACTATTTTTATCTCTAGAGACGGCTGGAACAAAATGAAACAATGTAATTTTTTGTTTAAAAAATACAATTTTTTAAAAAGAGGCCAACAAAAAAGTACACATTGTACCATTTTATATTAAGACGTATTTTTTTAATGTTAAATCTTGCACAGAGTAATTAATGTTAATTATTTACATTGATTATTTTTTACCGGACTAATCGTTCATCACGTTTCTTTTTTTCCATCCCCTTGGAAAACAATAAATCGAGGTTACACTGTAGTATACTCATAGGCGTAGAATTTAACCCTCACCTAATTAAAAATAAAAATAATTAATTATGAATTGACCTAAATAAAAGAAACAATAAAAGATATTTGACAGGAAATTGAATAATTTAAAAATAATTTTTATTTTTTCTAATTGATTTACAAATATTAAATATACACCGAAATTATTATATTTGAATAATGTTTAACCTATTCTTTATATTTAATTTAATATAATAAATATTTGACAAATAGGAAGGATAATTGATTACAATGGATGTGAAAAAAATTCCGTTTTATAAATTTATTATTAAATTTATTTAAAAATAAAAAAGACCTACAGTCCTTCCATTTCCAGTCACTCCAACTTGTTAATTTTTGTTTGTTCGTCGAGACGAGTTTATTATTATTTAAATTATAATTAAATGTATAAAGAAAAGAGAATAGGAATCTTTTTGGAGAGGCTAATAGTATCCAAAGGAGATATCGGAAAGTGCTGGCGCAGCATTTGAAGGTAAAGCGTAATCTTTCGCCAGCTGATCGAGAATACCACCGCCACCACCACCTGAACGGCCTGATGGCCTGATTGGTGTTGGCGCTGGATGGTGAGGACGGGGTGGTGGTGGTGGAGCTACTGGGCGTTGAGGTGCTGAGGCGGGTTCGAAGAAAGAATGCGAAGAACGGGAAGGTCCTGAGAATCCAGACGGAGAGGGCGCAGCGCCTGCCACCTGCAAATAAATATTGTTAAAGTCATATATCATCTATTTTACCCTTCTCTCTCTGAATGGACAGAATAATGTGTTTTATATCTATATTATTAAAAGAATGAGTAATATTTCTATCATATAAAATATAAGAGAGAAAAACTACAAATATTATTGTATATCCAAAACATAATGAAAATTATTCGGTTAATGGAAATTATAGTCCGTACGAGTGAGAGTGACACTCGAAGACGAAAAATATTCCGTGGGGTGAATTTTCAAAAGTTAAAATTATTTTTGAATTTGTCTCTGCTGCTGAGTGAAGGAGAAAAAGTTTGTCAAAGTGAGATGCAACTTCGTTTTCTGATTCGGAGTGTCCTTTTGGTCGGGTATGACTGGTACTGGCTCATATCAAAGTATAGTTTGGAGATCAAGAACTAGAACTATAACAACAATATCCATATCAATAGAGTAAGCAGGACTGTCCAAAATTTTTAGAAACACGGGCTGTGTAGTTTATATATATATAAACTCTTACTTTAATTTATTATTCATAAATACACTTTTACAAAATTTTTTATTTTTAATATTTATTATTTCAGGTTTTATTAAAAAATTCTAATTAAATTAAAATGTCTCGGAAAATATGTAATAGCAAGACTTGTTACAAGTAAGGCATGAATTCACTGTCACCAAAGTATAATTATACTAAGTATAGTAACTTTAATTGGCGCTGCCTCGAGATATATTCAAACAATATAATTTTATATATATTAATATAATTTTATCATTCTTTTTATTTAAAACAAATTTAAAATAATTTTATTTTTTTTTATATAAAATATAGTATATAGTAATTTTTAAACTGTGTGTTGCGGGTCAGGAAAAGTTTCTCCGAGTGACCAGTTGGACAGCTCTGGTAAAATGTACTTAAATAAAATTTACAAAAGATAGTTGGTTTTGAAGAATATTTTATAAAATTTGTAAGAAAAACTGATAAGGGAATAATTATTTATAGAAATTAAAAAAATATTTATCAAATTGGGCCCTTTTTTATTTTGGCACGGAAATTTTGATCCAATTTCTGGAAAAATATGAATGTTACAAAAATTGGTTATGACTGCTTAGAGACACACACATGCACACACACAATCGCTCACATACACAGGTGGCCCTCAGACGATTTCCTCTATCTCCACCCATGCTTAGAGACACAGTCATAGTGAATGCAAAATAATTTCTGCATGTACTACACTATCACACACTATGTATATATAGCAGGGTTGGAGAACATTTGAGAACCAAAGAGCCAAAAAAAAAATGGATTAACGGCCAGCAAATTCAATTTACTGTTGACTAAAAGTTTCAGTAAGTTCAAATTTTAGTTTTTTTTAATTTAGTATTTACAGATCTATTATATGTTTGTATATTAATTTTACAATTTTAGATGATTGTAGTAATTTTTCATTCTATATGAAAGAGCCGCCGATTCCGATTCCTAGTTTATAAGAAGAAACTAAATTAAAAGCTCATTT
>JAAAKE020095455.1:0-19634 GCA_010014785.2 Anisolabis maritima | reverse complement strand
GAGAGAGCGGGGGAGATAGAAAAAAAAAGGGGGGGGGGGGGGGCGTTATCGAAGAAGGGTTGGCGTGGCGCCAAGTCAGCCGGGGTTCAGACAGCGTATTGACCCACCCCCTGCCTGCCAGCCAGCCCTGGGAGAGGGCGAGAGAGTTGGCCAATGGCGCCAGCCCCCACACTCATCGGGGGGAGAAAGTCACCGAACCATAGCGCCGCCCGTCACACATAAACAAGACTCTCCCTCTTTAATAGTAAGGAAAACAACTCATAAATAAAAGGAAATTAAATTAAACCAAATACTAAGGGTTCTTCTAAATATACTTGGAAATATTCATTGGAAACGTTTGATTAAAATTGTTATCTATCAGTATTAGTCTAGTAAATGAGCTATAAAAAAAAAAAGAATCGTCGAAGATTGCTTCTCTATTTATTTATTTTTTTATTTACCAAACTACATTAATTTACATCACATAATAAAATAGTTTACAAAAATACAAGAATACAAAACCATTAAAAAGGTAAATAAAATAAATTAATCCAATGAGATGATAAAATAACAATTTTATACAAAAGATGAAAGAGGATGGGATATAAACATATGTTAATAGAAATATGAACTTCTCTTCTTCGGATGAGAAAAATGAATGAGGTTTGTGTAATTGTGGAAAATAGTTTGATATGGAGATTGTTTAAAAAGCTTTACAAATTGCATAAACAATCAACTACTGTAAATACAATTTTAATATTAGGAAAAGAAATTGTAAAAATAAAAATATTTAAATAATTCAAATCGGATGAGTTTAATGGGAAGTGTGCATAATGGCCTTAACAATTGATGCATTTCTACTTTCTCTTACCTATATATATATGAGTAAGTATTGCAAGAAAAATTTCAACGGAAATATCCCTTTTAAAAAATGGTCGTGTGTGTGTGAATAAGATTTCTCAAAAACGAAAAAACGAACGAGGCTGAAATTTTATATTTAAGCAAGGTACTCTCTTGGCTTGTCCCTCGAAGCTTTTCAATTAAACCGCCAAAAAAGTACTTTTATTTTATTGATTCATATTTTTATTTTTTTTTTTTTTTTTTTTTTTTTTTTTTCGATTTTCTCGAAATGATTTTGATTAAAAATTTACATATCAATTATTAATTTTTTTTTTTTTTTAAGCAATTTTTGTAAATTTCTTACTTATTTTGAAAAGTACAACTAATTTAAAAAGAAAAAAAAATTATATGAGAAATCGATTGTGATTTATTCTTTTATTTTTTGGCATTTAGACTCCTCGTCCTTATTTATTTGGATTAATTGATAGTCAATTAACGGGAAGGGAACCATTGACCTTTGGTACGTGAGACGAGACCTCAATCCCAGGGACAAAAAATAAAAAATTTAATAAAATATTTTAAATTTTAAAATAAATCTCATTTTTGTAAATTTTTAATTTTAATGCCCCTACCCTGTGGCCGAGAGGTTAGAGGTATTGATTGACATAATAATAATAATAATAATCTTAAAAGCCAAGGGATGATGATGATGATGATGATGATGATGATGCTGATCCTAGGCAGTCAGATGAAAATTTATTTAAATTAATTATTGATATAAATAAATATACCAGGATAATATGTATAAATTAATACATATACATGTTATCGTTAAGTCTATATAGCCAGACCAAAGAAAAAATAAATAATTAAATTAAATCAATTTCAATGGATATATATATATATATGTCTAATTTATATAAAAATATTTCCAAAGAATATACGAAATTTATTCATTTTTTTCTTGCTTGATTTTATATTTTTCCAAGCATGTAAACACGTTTTTTATGCCAATATAATATATGAAATTTTTCCCTATTCCTTCCCAGCTACGTAGCTATTCCGGAAATACATACCATACATAGAATATGAAATCAATTCTTTTTTGATAAAAGAACTGTCACTCCCCCCTCTTTCATTTTTTACAAATATATATATGTATTGGACATTTATTTATTATTAGAGATATTTCAAAAATTCAAATTAAAAAGTAAAAAATAAAATTAAAAAAAAATTGACTAGTGATATGATAGCAATATATAATAATCACTCTCCTTCTCTCTCTCTCTTTCTCATTCTATTTTATTGAGAATAGAGAGAAAGGGATAAAAAAACAAATCATAGGAGCATTTCATATTGAACATCTCAAAATGGTCACATGGTTTTTCGTTATTAACTCTTTCGAGTATGTGTGTGTGTGTGTGTGTGTGTGTGTGTGTGTGTGTGTGTGTATTAACGTTTACTTGATTGAGACAATTCTCTTTATTCATGAAAATCAAACAAAATATAGAAATCATTGCTTAAAACCATCATCAGGAAAATTCGCTACTTATTGAAAAAAAATTTCATAAAAATCAGTGATGTAGTTCCGGAGTTAATAAGTTATAAACAAAAAGCCTTTTATATATATATAAATTTGGAGCGACGGCCCAGAAAATATGGTTAGTGCAGATTCAAACAAAATTAAAATTAATGTGTAAAAAATTTGGTGTGATGGCCGCATCACGATACTTTCTCGTGATAGGAATAGTGAGGTTCTGTCACACCAGATTTTTTTTCGTCGGGCCCTTTACTCCCAGTACAATACTAGTATTCTTTGGCCGATTTTATTGAGGTGCAAGTGACGAAGGCACCTAGCTTTAATATAAATTTTCAGCTTCGTACGTTTTTTCATTTTTGAGAAATCTTGTTCATATAGATCATTTAGCAAGACCAATTTTTTTACTCAGAGAGCCTCAAAACGTGTATTTCCGTTAAAATTTTGACATCGATTTTTTTGCGATTACAATACTTTCTCTCTATATATTTCATATATAGGAAAGAAAAAGTAAAAAGATAATTTGTACTCAATCAGCATTTTCTACCCTCGATTTGATTGAATGCCCAATTTTAATGAGAGAAATTAGACTCCATTCTCTTTTTCTTCAATTTGTTCCTTTGGGGAAAAAAGATTTTATTATATTCTTTGATAAAAAAAGAAAAAAAAAAAAAGAATTGAATTTAAATATTAAATTATTAGATAGAGTTTAATTTAAAAAAAAAAAAAATCGAACTAAACCGAAGCGACTTATTACTAACAATTGACGGAAATTAGCGAAAATATATTTAATAATATAAAATATTAATTAATTGTGCATTTATTAATAATTAAATTTTAATGAATTATATTCTTTTTACCAAAAAATGGCGGACGACGCTCTCCATTTCAAGCATAAATAAATAACCTTTTTTAAACCAATTCCAATGAATTTAAATACGAGCATTGTATAACATTTTACTCGGAAGAAAGTGCAGATTTAGAATATTCAATAAAAAATATATGTTAATTAATTCCTCTTCTCAGCAATATTAAAGACGTATTTACTTAAAAATGGAGTATGAGCTTTCATATAATTTTTTTTTTTTTTTTAATATTCGACAGAGCCATTCATCCTTGAAATTCAATTAATTTTCAATTTCCAAAACTGCCAGTTTTATGATCCACTCTCTATCTCACCCCTTTTTAGAAAAAGAGAGAAAAATTTATTACTTTATATTTTAATATTTTTTTTTTTTTAACTTTGCATATTATGACGACATAAATTAATCATTTAAAAAATTCATACAACTTGAACAACCTATAAAAATTAATTTTTTTAAAATTATATTTTCAGCCCTCTTAGGGGTAGAGTTTTGAAACTTATTGGGAATTTTCTCCCCAATTCTCTTAAAATTTGGTGTTAGAGATATCTGAATTTTCCATATAATACAGTATAAAGGTTAATGCAATTTTTCTTTGCTAACATCGCTTTGGCAAGGAGTTTTAACAAAAAAGCCGACAACGACGTTGGGGAACTTTCCAAAGTGAAGGAGAAAGAGGGAAATCAATTGTAATATTGGAAATTTGTACTTTGAGTGTGTGGGTGGAAAAGTAAGAGGCGTATGGGTAGCTGTTCAAGGGAGTTGTTGCTTCTCTCTCCATCTCCGACCGACAACCAAGAGTAATATCGGAAATTGATAAAGATATATCATGTCGTTCGTTTGTCGTGCATATTAAACGAGCAAATTCCCTCTCTCTGTCTCTTTGGGCAAGCCTCTCCACTCTCCCATTGATTGAACACGGAAATCAAATCAAAAGAGGGAAAAATCTTATTGAATTTTTCAATTTACACAACGCCATGCATCTAGTTTGTATTTTTTTTTTTTTTTTTTTTAGAATATATATAATGTATATTCTACTCTATTTATATTATAAAATTCTAAGTATATCGCTATGTTGTTATGTTTGTCCCACAACTTCTGGAATGAATGAAAATGACTTTCACTATCACTTTGAGAAAACATTCAATGTAATAATAAAAATAATGTACATATGTATGTAGAGACTAACTTTATGCAAATATTCGATCCTTTTGAACTGAAAATGAGTTAATAACGTTGTCTCGAAACGACAAGCAAATAAAGACTTTTATTTTTACTGAACCTGTCCTTCTCCCAAGAATAACTTTCACCACCAAATTGATAACATTTTACATTATTCAATCAAATTCATAATTTTTTTTTTGTTTTTTATGTCTTTTTCGGCATCAGAGGCCATTTAGACTCCGTTATTTATATTAATTCATAATTTTAATATTATTGGAAAGCTTCTAAATTGGAACGGAATTTAGTTTAACTTTTTTATAACCTACCATAATCTCCCCAAGGTGCCATATCGCTTGCTTTTGATATAAGCCCTTCTACATTGGAGGAACGATGCTGGTCCATCAGAAATTTTTGCCGGTCGCAGAGAAATAATACTATTTAATTTAAATTAAGTTTTAAGTACAAAAATGGTTTATTACTAATTTATTTTCTCCCTTTTTTACATTTGCTATTATAAAGAATGAATGGATATTAACGATTTCAGATTTTACTTGTTCAATGTATTTATTTATTTTGCAAAATTTTTTCTCTCATTTTTAACCTTATCGATAAAAGGTTGAGAACCGATGTTCTATAACATTTTAATAATTAATTTTTTCACACTTCAAAATCAAATAAGAAGCAGAAAAGATTAATTTTTTTTTTTTTACTATATAAAATTGAATATTAATAAAAAAAAAAAAAAAAAAAAGTGTGTGAATTTTTGATTGATTGATGGGAATTTGATTGATCTTACATGACTTGAACTTTGATTTTAATTTCTTAACTGCTTTCCCTCCCTCCCTCTCCCTCCTTCATTTCTATTATGATTTAAAAGATTTTAAGTAATTGAACGAATAATCAATATTATTGATGGGCGAATTTTAAATATTTGTATAAACCCGCCCTTGGCGGGAAATAAAATAGAGATTGATAGAAATATTAAATTGAAAATTAAAAAAAATTAAAATGGCTTTTTAATAACAAATGGACAAAAAGGATGAAAAATTTTAAATTATTTTTATTAGTGATTGAATGGATTTTATTTATTTATTTGTTTTTTTTTTTTTAGGGAATAAATAATTTTTTAATTTATAGAAAGAAATTTCACCACAAAATTAAACGAGAGTAAAGGTTTAGATATTTGTTTAGCCATCTTATATCACGAATATTAAGGGCTATCTATAATAATTAATAGATATTATTATTATTAGTAGACCTATATCTATAAATATTCATAGCTTTCTATTAAATCACAGCTATTAAATTAGATAGGATTTGTATTAGAAATTTACATACAAATTATCAATGGATAATAATATTAATTAGCGGGAAGACCTCCAAACTATTTGGGGCAATGGCGTCATGACTAGGATCTTCACTTAACGCCTGATTGCTGTTAATTTTTTAAAAGTGATAAGGATTTGAACTACAATTGTTTAACTAGAGTAGGGATCGTGTTAATGAATTAATGCGATAAAAAAAAAAAAAAGGAAAAAAGTAAATAAACTAACATGTTTTGAAAATAAAATTACTCACTTTTGGATCGGAATATCTCAACGAGTTAATTGAGGAAAATCATTCAAATCATAGAATAAAGTTATCTTGTTATGTTGCTTATGCATCTCTTTCTAAATGAAATCAAGATCATATTATTTGTATATATTTTAAACACGTTTTACAAAGAATGCTAAACTCTGAAGGAAGAAAAAAATTCCCGCTAGTAAATGCCAAATAATGAAAATTTATTAAATAATTAAATTTTAATTTCCAAAGGAGGGCCCGAGCGAGAGAATTAGAGCCACCACTATAGAGGAGGAAAAGGAGTTGTTGTGACAACCTGACCTATTGGTCGTAAAGAAGGATTCTCTCTCAATGATGCACTCTTCGCAAACATCCTCATACTCTCTTGTATAGATAAAAGACCGGATGTACAAGAAGAAGTAGTTAACTAGCTAGAAATAGAGGGAGAGGGGGGGGGGGGTATGATGACTCCTGCCAGAGGTCGGCTGGGTTTGAGATGTGTATCTCCGTACACGAAAGCACCTCTATGGGGTAAAATGAATATGAAATGAAATGTTAGAGAGAGACAAAATGTCCCCTCTGGTTTCCTAAAAATATTTTTCAATTTTATTTACGTCTCCCCATCTGTGTGTGACTCGCGAGATGAGAGCTTGCCACCCTCGCGCTTGATTATTCCCTCTGTGATTTATTAAACAAATTCTACACACGAATATTAATTCTATCATCCCTCGCTCTCTCTCCCTAATATATTTGTATGTATCATATAATTTCAAAAAATAAAAAAATAGGTGTCCTGAATGGTACAAGGCTTGAGTAATAGGCAATGTCCTTAATACTTTTTTTATTCCCAAAAACAAATAAATTGAGGATTTTTTTTTTTAGTCTTTTCGCCATCTATAGACTTTAACCAATTCAATTATTTATTTATATACGATACAAATTATCCAAGCATATTTATTTATGATATAAATAAATTTTTATCGGATTGCTTGAGATCCGAACCCACACCCCTTGGCGTTATCAAAATTGAGAAAACTTTTAACCACTTGGCCACGAGATTAAATGAAATGCATTCTATCAATAATATTTGCCCCCCCCCCCCCCACTCCTAATTGGGAAGCAATTGTTTCGTTAAATAAATATGAAGAAATAATGGATATAAAACCATCCAAAAGACAAAAAGAAAAAGAATTTTGTTTTGAGGTTAAATAAACCCACTTGTTGTTTATGTAAAGGATCATTTTGTTCCTGGGTAAAACGGAGAGGGAAATCTCTTCTACTAAACTATCATCTTTTGTTGGGTAATGACGGAGGAAGCTATCATTTTCTTTTTCTATAATAAAGAGAGAGTAATAAAAAAAAAAAAAAAAAAAACATGAATGATGATAATAAACAATCAAGAATGTCACGAGACTTTTCTTTAACTCGACTTCTATAATGTTAAAAAAAGATATAAAAATTTTGTCCAAACAACAAATAAAAGAACATTTTTGTATATGAGTATTTATTATTACTTATCTCTATGTTTTTATGTACGAGGTGAGATGAAAAAACACACAAAAATTTAATCAAAAACTTAAAATCAACTTTCGGCAACAATTAACCCCTGCAGCCAAAGTCGTAGATAATATTATTTTATTTCAAATCAAAATAAAATCAACTTTTGATATTTTGTTGTGGGTTGTCTCGTCCAGGCGTTGCTTATTGATAGGACCTGGATAGGAGAGCAGCTTGGTAATTCAAGTTATACGCGGAGTAGGGCTGTTGTTGCTTTTTATTCTGATCGTAAGATTTACAAAAGGGGGATATGACGACCGACCGGGACTTAGCCTTGAGAGCGAGGGAGAGGTTTTTAAGCCTTAGGTCAACAAATTATGTGTGTTTCTAGGTGAGTTTAGTAAACTAGTCTTACTCGCGTAATCTCCCAAATGCCTTAGGTGTACATTTTCTGTGGGGCCGATTACGTGCGTAAGCCTAGTACGCAATTTGGACTTTGCTAATTGATTTTCTTTTTCCCCCCGAGGTCCTCTGTTTCCGAAATTTGGTCTTCTCTCTCTTCATAATCATGATGGCATAACTTTTTTGAAAAAAAATTGAGAAGTTATTTTGATTTGAAATAAAATATCTTCCACTTCGACTGCAAGGATTGATTGTTGCCAAAAGTTGATTTTAAGTTCTTGATTAAAATTTTGTTTGTAATTTAAATCTTTTTGTGTGTATAAATTAACACCCAGAAAAAATATATATTTTTTTCATCTCTACTCTTACATAAATACATAGAGATAAGTAATAATAAAGTGGGGATTATTAATATCTATATCGCATCTGTGAGTCCGTGTGAGAGTGATGAAACCAGAGGGTGAGTTAATAGTGAATTATTCCAAATTAGTGCACTGAACAGTGTATACTTCCTGTTTGCATCATCATATGATGATACATCTCTTTAACCCTCTCCTCCCTATTCTCTCTGATGTTAATTTAGCTCTGCGTCAATTCACTCTGTTTACATTAAACATAGTGGATTATACATTTAACATTCACAAACTCTCCATATACATTCTTAATATCTATATATTATTATTATAAATACAAGCACAACTCGCTTTTAGCAGCCGGGCTTTAAATATAAATTCATTTTTTTTTTTCATATTGGGAAAATAAAGATTTAAAATTCTTCTGCAAAAAAAAAAAAAAAAAAAAATGAATAAATCTATAAATATTTTGAAATAAAAGATTATTATGAGAAATTCCAGGTGTAAAATATGAAATATATTTATTTAAAAAATCGGGTGTGAAAAACGCATATCCCCCCATATGGTAAGATAAAAACGGATTTGCTGTCACGTCAGATTTTTTGCTTCGCATCTCTTTCTCTAATTCACCTCTTAATAGTATAATTTAATAAATATCGTTGGGTTAGTTTAATAGAAATTAAAAAAAAAAAAAAAAAAAAAAACCCAAAAACGTACAGTGAGCCCCAGACAGGGGTTAGGGTTAATACATTTCAAACATCATCTAATAAATAATTGATTTATGAATTCTAATCAAAATCGTTAGGGAGAATTTTAAGAAAAAAAAATAAAGAATTAGTACACGTCGGCTGATTTTATTAAAAAGCTTCGAGGTGCAAGCGGCAAGAGTACATAGATTAAATATTATTATAAAGTTTGAGCCACATAAGTTTTTTCGTTTTTGAGAAATTTTGATCACACACACACACACACACACAGATAGATTTGACATCTATTTTTTTTCTCCATTGAAATACTTTCTCACAATATATAGATAAGAGAAAATAAAAATAAATGGAATATTTTGATCTCATTCCCCTTGTAAAGATGCGCCATGCTACTAGGTCGATTGTACCATGAGATAAAAATTTTCAGAACGATTTTAAATATATTACAAAGATTGTAGGAATTGCAAAAACTTGGCTATCTTTTTAAGTCAAGTAAATAAATATCTTTTTTTTTTTTCCTTTTTAAATAAGAAACAAATTATACTTTTTTAGTTTTGCATATTTCATGAATATCATTTTAATAAATGAAAAACAAACAAACAAATATACATCGAGTTTACATATTATATGTATACTTTATTATTTATATTTCGCTTGAGGGCAAGATGTTTCATAACGAAAAGAAAATTGTTTTTATTTTTTAAGAGAAAAATAATATATATATACATATAGAAATTAAAAAGAAACGAGAGCAATTCGAAATAAGTAGAGGAGATAAGAGTATGAGTTACCAACTCTTGAATCCAAGGGAGTCTTAATGCTATATTATAAACAAAAATATATTTTCACTCCAGAGAATAGAAGTCAATGTTTTTGGAACTGAGAAATGAAATTTCAAAGGATCAATGTTTTTAGAACGGATCAAACTTTTTATTATATAAAATATCTCTGACGTTCGTAGCCTTTACTATTCCCCACAAAAGTAATTGGACAACTTTTGTTTCGTCTAATAATTAGAAGACCTTCATGAAATTCGGAAATAGTGAATTTAATAAGAGATAAAACATAATAATGTAACTCTCACAATTATCCATTAAAAGACGAAACAAAAGACATATGTTGTCCAATTATTTTTAAGAGGAATTGTATATTTTCAAAATAGATGAAATTTTTTAGGACCATTATTTCAATTATAAAAAAAAAAAAGTTGTACCCGTTTTAAAAACATTGATCCTTTGCTATTGACCTCTACTATTTGAAATGAAAACATAATTTGGAATATATAATAATCCAGTGCTCAAGGCAAGTTGCGTTTATGATCTCGAATTTGTATATTTTTTTCTTCAGAGTCATTAAAAACATATTACCAGAAAATCCCCTGTGGGATTAATTCTAAAATGATTGGAATGATTCTTTTCTAGTTGGATACGAAGTTTTCTGCTTTTCTGAAATTTGAATAAAATCTGTCCTATGGCGAGTGATGTGTTTTTTTTTTTCTTTTTTAATCCCTTTACGACATCTGAGGACATTTTACACAAATAAATTTTTGTCGCTCAGGATGTGAAGCGAAACCTCTACCTCTGCAGCAAAAGACAAGGCAAGCCCATTTGTTTTGCCATTTTATTTTAGATTTGGATTGTGAAATGTTTGATAGATAACTTGTTCTTTTTGGTTTCATATCAACTCCCTCGATATTTAAATACCTCTTACCTATATTTTTTTGTTTTGTTTTGCAAATACAAAAATGTCAAAAACCCAGACAATTTTGTTTATCTTTAAAACGTTGCCAGTTCATTAATATCCATCTGACAATAATAGTTCATATTTTTTTTTGTATTTGTTTATCAAAAATTCTTCTATTTTCCTTCTCTAGCTGTAACGGTGAATAATCTCAATTTTTTCCGGTCCAAGTGATGGAGTTGTTTGTCAGAAAAAAGCAAAGGTGTTCTTATCAGAGATAACAAGATAACAAGAGGATTGTTAGGGCATTTAGGGGAGATCCTTAATGTGTTTCTCTATCTCTGTCTCTTGCCTAAATCCAGTTGGATGTCCATTAAACTATTAATTAATCCACAAACAAGGAGGTCGGTCGCTAGGCTCCATCCATATGCAAGGGAATAAGTTGCTTCCAACATTTCCGACAGATGTCTCTCTCTCTCTCTCTCTCTCTCTCTTGCTCGTTATTAAAAAAAAAAAATGACATGACAGCGAATTTCAATCTTTTTCTCCTTCTCCCTGACATCCATGACATATGACAGATATGAAATCGTTCAATTCCAGGACTTAACGAATTAAACTTCAATATTAAAAATATTTGAAAGCTATTAATATTATTGTAAGTGGTTGAAATCAATATTTAATAAAGAAATCCAATCTCCTTAATTTTTCATTTATTGTAAATTTCGGCCTTTTTCAGTTCAAAATGGTAACTTTATGATATACCGTAATATAACAAAAGTTTTGTAATTTTAGTAACCTTCATTGATGTTTTCTCATCTCACTCATATAAAGAAATTTTTTTTTAATGTTTATATCTCATTCTTATAAATTAACTTTTTATTTTCAAGAATTTTTACATAGGTCTAAATGTTCGAGTTGTCTTTGTGGTGACTTTTTGTATTTTTAATTTTATTGTCTTGTGTTTTTGTGATCTCCCTTTCAAAATTTATATTTTTCTTTTTTCTGGCATTGTTGCAATAAGAAGATGATGATTGGGTAAATGATTAACCATTTTTTTTTCAATTTTTAGTAATTACTCTTTGATAAATTGTATCTATCTGCACTAAAAATCGAATTATTATTTCAATGTCAATATATTCGTTATTTCCATGAGATGATTTTATTTTCAGACATGAGCTATATCAAACTTTACCAAGCCCCTAATCTTTGGCTTCTTGATCCAAAGAACAGGGATTCTCTACTCGTTTGATCTAAATAAATATGGACGGAATCGAAATGACCTTAGAAATCTCGAAAAAAAAAAAATCTAAGTTAAGCTATTTTATCAAATTTATAATTTTGTCGTAATCAAAAAAAAAAAAAAAAAAAAAAACGATAGTAAATAAAAGGAAATTAAAATATAAATACCAAAGAAATTTATGCCTTTCAAATTGCAAATGAATATATTACTACCCTAGTCAAAATAAGCTAACTGAGATTTTAAATATCCCATGCCTTTACAAAAAAATTATACAAGTATTTATTATTATTTTTTTTTTTGTTTTTTATTCATGGCTGTTGGCCAAAAGTTATCCCGTCAGTTTTCAAAATCAATATAACACTATAACAAAAAAATGTTAATATAAATAACATAAATAAAATTAAACATATCTCACAAACAATAACAAAAATAAAAATTAATATATTTAGTAAAAATTAATATAAATATCACCAACAAAATTAAGAATAAAATAAAAAACTTTTATAGTAGAAATTTGCTATTGAGTATGAATTTGTATATCCGGATGAGGTGACTGTAGAAAGTATCTAGGTGGGGTTCTGAAATGAGGTTTGTCGGAACGCATTATATTAAGTTGAGTGCAGTGTAGTAGAATGTGTTCTAGTGTAGCTATTGAGGAACAACTACAATCTTTCTAAGTGGGCAGCTGCTCTTAGTCTATTAATTAGACATTTTGCTAGTCTATTGACGATGTTTATGTCTTGGAACCAAGGTGAGGATAAATTCCTTAAAAATGAGAGAATTTCTTCATTGTTGCAACCATTCACATTTTAACTTGTTTTCAAAAAGAGTGTACACGTCTTTCCATGGAATAAAAAGTAAAATACGGGCAGGGCGCGTCCGCAGAAAAATTTTCAGATGGGGGAAAAGCTTGGAGACCAATAATATATAAATATCTGGAGCATTCGAATAAAATGAGATTAGTTATAGTATTGTAAAATTGCCATCACTGATTTCAATCACTTTTGTGGAATTTTTTTTTCAATCCCAGGGGAGGGAGGGGCATGTTCACCCTTTTGCCTCCATCTGCAGGCTCCTATGGGACGAGTCATTATAAAAAAAAAACAGAAAAACAAATGAACAAAGAAAAATATTTTGCTAAGAATACAAAAAATTCAATTTCCAATATCGTTTTATATTTATTCTTTGGCTTGCTTGAGAGAGAAAGAATTGATTCTACATTAGCAACAAGAAAAGATTTCAATAATATTTTAATAATAATAATAATATCCATATTCAATAATTCAATAATAATATTTTCATAAAATTTATCGGAAATCATGAATTAAATTATTATTTGCTAAAGAGGAAAGATTTTGTTTTCTTTTAATGTTGAATAATCGATGATGGATGAAAAGGAACATAAATTTGTTTAATAAGATTAAATGTAAAAAAAAAAAAACCCCCCCGTCAAATAACTAATTTGATTCACGAAGTGTTTGAAAAAACGTAAATCCATGACGCATCTAAATTATATTTTATTGTACCTCGGATCCATATTCTTTAGCTTTAAGGGGGTTTTTCGGCATCTGAGGCTATTGAGACTCCAACTTTATATATTAATTGGTAGCCAATATAAAATTTGTGGCTCAGGACTCTGGAAACAAACACTGCTCTTTTAATATTATCAATAGTGACAATGGACAGGGGACATATATGAATGCTTTGTTTTTGTTACCTTTTTTTAATAGCTAAATAAACATACAATTTTAATATACAAAAATAAACGTCCAATAAAAAAGAGAGTCAATAAAAAAAAAAAAAAAAAGGGTCAAAAGGTGTCTATTCAAATGTCAACATTAGCTGCAAGTTTATGACCTCTTAGGGTTTTTTTATTATCTAATAATATATAAAAATAAAATTACACCTTAAAAATAAATATATGCTAATAATAATTTTTTTCTTTTTTAAGATCCATTTTCTTTTTTTTTATCTGAATAATCTAATGTTTATTTTAATCAAAATTATGTATTTTTAATTTATATTTCAAAATAAAGTTTAATTTATTTCTTCAATGGGGCTCTAAATATAAATTGATTTTTTTTTTTTTCCCCCATTGATAAAAATAAAAATTTAGAATTCTTTTTAATAACCAAAAATCAGGCGTGAACACCACTTTCTCTTATTTAGGTACCTTAGGGCAATGCAATTGTGTGATGTGTTGTCACATCAGATTTTTTACATCGGCCGCCTTAAATTTTTTGAGATTTTTCGTTTATGTGTTTTAATCAAGTCTTTTTCGGCATTTGGACTCCCTCTTTATTTATTTAAATTAATTGGTAGCCAATTTAAATAAATTTTTGTCGCTCAGGACGAGAAGTGACAGTGAACTGATATATGAGACCTCTACAGGGACAGGGAAAAGTTTTTTTTTTTTTTTTTTTAGCCATTGGCCTTTGCTTTGTCCATAGGTCTAAAAACGATACAAAAAAATAAATGTATAAACAAAATTGACAAAAGATATAAACAAATTACACTACAAAAGAGTTAATATCTTTAATAATAATAATTTAATTAATAAATTTAAATCTCAAAATTTTGAAAACTATTAAGGGGTATATGTGACGTCTTCTCTTGGTTGAATGTATGGGCGTAGCAGAATCGAAAGAGAATTTATAGAAATAGAAGAGCAAAACAGGTTCTGGCATGTCATAATATATTTCCCGTAACGATCTCAAAAAAAGAGTATGACATGATTCCAATAAATAAACTATGTCAAACAAAATCAACCCCCATACAGTAAACGACTAGAAAGAAGGTGAATATTTTGGAAAAAAAAATATTCCAAAGAGCTTACGCCAAGGGTGCTGTCTTTCCCCAAGAAAGCACTGAATTAATGGGAAAAAGTAAAGCTACCATATTTGAATAGAATTTGATTTCCAGGTCCATGCATACTGAAATGTATCCACAAATTATCATATCAGAAGGTGAAGTATGCTAACAAAACCAAAATGGGAGAGAGCAAAGACGATAGCAATATAAACAAGAAGTGAAAATGCTGCAAAAGAACAAGTTAGAGAGAGAAGATCAGTCCCTTCTAGGCAAAATAAAAAATAAAGAAGAATGAAGGAGTCTAGGATGCCATGAAAATTTTCAATTCGCTCCCTCCGGAAAGAAGGAAAAGTTAGGAGATGGGAAATAGCAGGACTAACAGAAGAAGAAGAAGACTGCTTCGAAAAGGAGAGGCTGATGGAATCGACATGGCAAGACGACGTGCCTACGGACCGCATACACGAAAGTGCTCCGCTGGCCTTTAATTTGGCCATTTAGCGTCAATTTGAATGGTCAAAAGGATTAATAATTCAAGTTAAAAAAAAAAAAGGAACCATTAATGGAAAGATAAGTGAATAATTAACGTTTTACAAAACAATAATAATTTTTTTAGACACGTTTCATTTATTTGAATACTAATGAAGAGAAAGATTAATTATTCTTTGACTTTTCAATTTGTTAAAATAATAATGAGAAAAGTATTTGTTTTCTCCCAAACAAATTTCCTTCAGAAATGTCTTTTTTTCCTTTTTTTTTTTTGTGAGAATAAAATTAATTTATTTGTAGTGATTAAGAATACGAATGACGTCACTCTGATTGTAGCGTTGTTTTGTTCATGGAATTAATTAATTTAAACATGTTCGTCCAATTGTCTAGGGAGGGTAGGTCAATTGGCCTAAACGAAGAAAAACGATGTAGTCGAGGGATGAGACAACAAACAAGAGAGGATTTGCATCCCTCGGGAGAACTTCTCGATGTCCATTTGCTCCTCGTATTCTTCTTCTTCTTCTTCTTCTTATACACTTTTTTTTTTGTTTTGTTTATTGTCCATGAAAAAAGAATATAGAAAAAAAAAAAAAAAAAAAAAGGGACGGGATATATTTTAAAAAAATCTATAAATCAAAGTCATGAGGGATTTTCTTTTTAAGGATGAAATTTTAATTTATATATATAGAGCAGTAATTTAAGTTTTTCTCCATTTGATTAGTGTTTTGTTTTTACACAACCTATCATAAAAAATCTGGTGTGAAAAGAGCACATCACACAACTTTTTCTTAGGCAAGGGAAAGTAATGTGATGGGCTGTTACATCTGATTGTTTGTATCTTTATGGTAATATAAATCTCAAACATAGAAATTAAAAATATTTGTTCCTAAAAATCCTAAATTGAGGGACACTATTTTGGGGCCGATAAGGGTTAGTATACTTCAAAGAGCAATTATCAAAATGCTTAGAACAAATATTGAAAAAATAAAAAAAAAACTAAAGTAGTAGTTTTCATTGATCGATTTTATTGAAAATGGGTGCCTAGCTTAAAAAAAAAATTGATTTTTCGTTTTGTGCTCATTTTGTCCCGTCCATTTTGCAAGACCCTATTTTTCAGGGGACTTCAAAACGTTGAATCTTTTTGCGATTGCAATACCTTCACTATACTACATATTACTTATATAGGTAAGAGAAAATAAAAAAAAAAAAAAACATTTTTTATAAAAGCTTATTTTAAATTGGTATTCTTGAAAAAAAAAAAAACAAAAAAAAACACAAACACAATCAATAGAAACGGAAAATAAATGATCGTTTCCCCCTCTCCTATTATTGCTGTGATATACAAAAAAATATTAATTAAAGAACGTTCTCACTTTAATAATAATAAAAAAAAATCCATAAATCATATAACATTAATCAAATAAATAATTAAAATGATTATTCATTGATGCCCCACCCGCGAAATTTAGGTTAATAATTATATCTCTATCGTGAAAAGCCACAAAATCAGAAGGGAAGGGGAGGGGGGGGATAAAATAAAAATCCATCTACTAATTAAGTTTATTAAAAAAAAAAAATTGGATTGGATAGAAAATAAAAGCGAAAATAGATTTTTTTTATTCTCTTTGGAATTAATTAATTATCCCTCTTTGACGCATAATTAAGTAATAATCAATAGCATTGATTGGATAATGATTAATTTGAATGAATTGTTTCATTTAACTTCAACAAAATATAATAAATAATAAATTATGATTATTTTTAGTGTAGTGGTAGAAAAGAGAGTGAAACCGGGAAATATTTATCCAATGAAATAGAGCGTAAAGATTTGCAATTTCGTTGAAAAAAAAAAAATAAATAAAAAATAAATCTCAAATATTTTATTGAAATTCGATATCATAATCCGTAAATGGGGTGTATGCAATGCGTGGGTGAGACTAACAAAGCCAAAATGGCCATAATGGCGCATAAATTTTATTGTACCGGTAACGAAAGGACATTATCGATAAGAATAAATCATGTGATTTAATTCTTTTTTTGTGTTTAAATAAATAAATATAAAAGTGGAATGAACATGCGTTATTACGTATTGTTAACTGACCATTAGGAAGCTTAGCCCTCTCCCTTGGTACAAAGGTAAAGGTCTTGCTTCACATTACAAAGGTCAATGGTTCGTTTGCCGTCCTGAGCGATAAAAATGTATTTATATTATATTGGCTACCAATTGGAAAAAAAAAAAAACTTGGCTTAAGTTTCAAAATCTTAATCAAAATCTCTGCCTAATGGACGATCCGCCGTTGAAATCATACATGCATTGGATCACGGCATCCTAAATGTTCTTTACCTAATATTTGCTTATAATCTTTTTTGTTAAAAAAATTATTCTATTTTATTTGAACCATCTTTTATGTCACAAAACTTAAGGATCTCATTTAAAAAAATAAATAAGCCTTGTATTAAGAAGGATGGAAGTCTCTGGATGCTGCTCCTTTTAAATGTGAATCACAGCCATCTAAATTGATCATATAATAGTTTTCTATTGTTTATGATGTTGCCAGATTTTCATTTAGGGATGGGAAGCGCTAAATCAAAAAACTTCTCGTGCAATAATTTTGTTTTTGTTTTCAAGTTTCATCAATTTTAGATGAGCCTGTCAGAGTTGAGCTTATTTATATAAATTTTCAAAAAGCTTTTGATACGATTAATCATTTTTTTTTTTTTTAGTCTTTTTCGGCATTTAGACTCCGTCCTTATTTTTTTGGTATAATTAGTAGGAAGCGAATCTCTGTTCTTTGGTACGTGAGGCGAGACCTCTACCTCTGCACCAAGAGACAGGGCTGATAGCCTGTTCACCGCTCCTAGCTGCGCAGTTTTTACCAAGTCCATGATTTAGCTGGTTTTTTATTTTTTTTAAATGTAGGATGGATGGAAAACGAGGAGTAAAGCAAAATTAGATTACCACCTCGCGGTTGACAAAATTATTTTACTCAATCCACTCTCCTGCGATTCGTCATGAAATTCTGTTATTGAGACACTCTAAAATTTGGTTGCAATGACTTAAAAATATCTAAATTGTATCTATTTGAAATTCTGAATTATTTTTCCCTTGTATAAATGAAAATGTATAAAAACTAAAATTCTGTCTAGGCTAGTTACAGGTATGAATTCGGAAAAAGGGCAAAGGACCAGAAGCCGAAAAATAATAGCTAAACACTAGTGTTATTTTGAAAGGAAAATTGCAAATCAAGAAATTTTCTGAACTTAGTTATTGTATTCCGGGGTATCTCTGCTTGTTTATGATCTTCCGATAATTTTTAATTCTAAAAGTTTACTGTATGCGGATAACTTAAGGGACTTTAGAAGAATGGAGGTATTCTTCTTCTTCAATCTGATTTGCAGCCACTAGAGAATATGAGGAAATCGAAAAAAATCAAAAAGTAAAGTACTAGTACTCTTTGGTCGATTTTATTCAAAAGCATACGACGAGGGTATGTATCTAGCTTAGATATAATTTTTCAGCATCGTAGAGGAATCTCGTACACAGACACACCCTCACACAGAGAGATCATTTTGGGAGACCCACATTTTGAGTCTCAGGAGACCTCGAAACTTTTTGTGCCTGTACTTTTTACTATATATTACATATATATAAGTATGAGAAAAAAAGCCAAAAAAAATTGATGTCGAGTTTTCAATTGAGACTCAAAATGTGGATCTCTCAAAATGATTTGTCTGTCTGTGTACGAGATTTCTCAAAAACTTACAAACCTGAAATTTTATAATTAAACTCAGCACCCTCTTCGCATGCATCTCGAAGCTCTTCAATAAAATCAAACAAAGTGTACTAGTACTTTTTGATTTTTTTTGATTTCCTCAAAATTCTCTCCAACGATTTCGATTCATATATTTTTTAGATGATCTTTAAAATGTATTCCCCGCCCTCCCCCTCACCCCACTTTTCAATTTATACATTTTTAGGTTTTTTGCAATTTTCACTCAAACTACTCTAACGATTTTGATTAAATTGGCTGGCTATACAATGAATGGCTAACCTCGGGAACTCAACTCAAAATGTTTGGTGTGTGACAGCACATCACTCAGCTTTCCATACCTTGTAAAAGAAAAAGTTGTGTGATGTGCGTTTAGTCACACCAAATTTTTTATTTTTTATTATTTTCTAAATAAAAAAAAAATCATTCAAATAAGCAAATTAACTAAAAAAGTTATAAAGGTTAAAAAAAAAAGTGGGTAACATATATACCATCTATTGAGCAAATTTACAACTGTCACTTTGGTGGAAAATTTAAAAAAAAATAAAATAAATTAAAAATTTTTTTTTTTTTTTTTTTTTGATAAATTGATATTCGAAGATAGAAAATAATTATTTGTAAATAATGTTTCCGGTTTATTTGTATATACGACACAAGAGGAGTCAAATACGACAAATCGTACCGTTGTATGAAGAGGCTACTCTACTGGCTGACTTCCTCCCGTTTCACATATCTCTGTGTA